>NKZZ01001266.1:0-35545 GCA_002370815.1 Metschnikowia hamakuensis
TTTGAAGAAGACGACTGCGAATTGCAGCCACTTTAACTTGGGAGATTGGTAGTGCGCGAACCCAAAAAAAGGAGTAGAGCTTGGTTTTTGGGGTTTCAAAGGTTTTTAAGGGCTTAGGCCTGGACTTGGCGTCGTGTTCGATTCATAAAGTTGAGGTGATTTTGAGATTTTGGGATTTTGATGGGTCGTGTCTTGTTCATAAGGTTTTAATTTTAAATTTATTGGCTAAATTAAAGCAGGTATCAATAGAAGGAAGCTCCGGGTACTTAGGGTGTACTGGTTTATATTTTTGTATACCTTCAAGCTCAATTATATTATTCATAATAAGCTTGGAATATATGGCTTTATAAACTTTGTCACTAAATTTTATTTTGCTTTCCTTTATATTATAGAAAGGGCAAATTTTAAACTGTGTGATATACCTCTAAATACGCAAGACTCCATAAAGAAAAAGAGGCCAGCTCCAGATTCGGGGGGTTCAGGGCCAGCACCAGGGAAAAGAGCCCGTCCAGAGGAAAAGGCCTCAGTCTTGATGAATTACTAGGCACTTTCCAAATCACGTGTCCTTCTATATAGTAACTTAGTGGAAGCGTAATGAGTAGATGTACTCAACTACTAGTCATGTATTACTAAGACTCTACTACTCTACTATACTCTGATATGGCCTCCAGCTGACTAACTATTATGAGTGGACAATCCATACCACACACATTATGGGCTGCTATTGTCAATGATAACGATATGAAGGATAAGCTGTAGTGTAGTCATAGCAGTGCAGCACAGTCTTTACAGTCAGTAGTATAGAATAGTTTATAGTGCGGCGTGTAGTGTTTAAGGTGGTCTATAGTGGGGCAATGAATATCCTATGGAGTTTAGTAGTTTGCATTGTGTGTCATTGACGGCAGTAGCTGGTCTAGACCTCCAATGTACTCTAGGAAAGCTCCAGAAACTAGTCAAGCCAAACCAAAACTTTAGTACTCATCATTGCACCGCCTTATACTACCACTCCATCTGATACTACCAGTCTTATATTAGGTACACTATACCTAGTGTAGTAGACCAGAAGACTAGTAGTGTCTAGTAGTGTATAGTGGTGATAGTAGTGATAGTAGTGATAATATAAATAACAGAGTGTAGGAATGTGTAGTTGTATTATTTTAGGAATAATATTTGTGTCATTTAAGTATCATGTAATGTTTCTTTTTTGTAATTATCAATCTAGCCTTTATAATCTCAATTATAAGCATACCTAGACATTGTAATGTTATTACATAATTTTTCCTTATTTAACTTTTTGAAAAAATAATTTGAATTTATGTGTAATAAAAGAAATAAAGTGTGGGGCAAGGCGTTTTTAAGGGTTGTGTGGCGCATAATGCTTTTTAATCCCTTATATTTTGAGTTGTTTTTTTTTTGAAATTATGTATAAAAACTTGCTAAATAGCTTGAGAAAACAAGTTTCTCTCTATTTTTGGGGGGGGGGGTCAAAAAGCCCTCATAAATAACAAAAAAATATGTTTCCTGTAATCCTTCCTAGTACCATATAGCTTTTTTTTTTTTTTTTTTTTTTTTTTTCTTGTTAAAAAAGCAGCGGGAGGTTTTTTTTTTTTTGGGGCTTTTTTATTTTTTTTAACTTTAAAAACACCACCAAAAGATTTTTTTTTTTTTTTTTTTTTTTTTTTGGAAGTTTTATACGTTTTTTAACCTTGAAAAAGACCCAGGAAAGGTTTTTTTTTACTTGGAGTTGCTTGGGGGAAAAGAAATGGCCCTTTTTCTCGGACTCGTTTGCTCGTTTTGGTACTGACACATGAAAATCGAGATTTTTCTATGCCCGATGAAAAATTGAACGAAAACGATTCTGGAAAGTCATGGAGCTCGTGTTGGGGATGCTGGTGTGGAACTTGGTGGTGGTGTTTCTTTCGATATTTAGAGAGAGAAGTGTGCTTGTATGCAGTACCTTTTCTTATCTCCACCATCAGTTGTGACCAAACATTAATAGTAGATACTAGACTTAATTCTTGGAATCAGATGTGGCTCTACCAGTTTTTTAGAGCCAAAGAGTGGGTGGCTATACCTTTTTGGAACCAAAAAGTGTGTGGTTATACCTTTTTTAGGTGTGTACTGCATATAAGCGGCTAAAAGGTATAGTTGGTCATTTTACAGAGAACAGTAATCCCTTAAAGTTTATTGATGTTTCCTCTTTTATTCACTAATAATCTAGACTATTTTTCTGGACGTCTGAATGAACAGCACATGGAAATACGTAAGTAAATAATATTATTCTCTACAAAGGAGATCGAAATTTGGTGATGGATGCAGGAAACTGATTCATTCACCAAAGAAAAAAGCAGCAACTCCCACTAACGAAAAAAGCAGCAACTCCCACTAAAGGAGCAAAGCAGCAAGACCAAGAACAATTGCTCCAATGGAGTTTCTAGAACCGGCATTGACGTAAGGAGGAACGCTATAAGCAGAGCTGGTGCGCGTTAAGGTCTGCGTAACGTTCACATCGACATCGGATGTTGGCTTTGGCTTGGGGGCTTTACTGGTTCCGCTTGACTTCAAAGAAGCAATTTTGTCGTCCGTTTGTAAAGCCACATCTGGGGTGGGAGCCTTGGGTGTCTTGATGGCATTGGCAGCTTCACCATGTGGGGCGATTTCTGGCAGTGGCTTGGAGATTTCGGCGGGGCCCGAATCTTTTGGTTTGTTTTGACCGTCCTTTGGAGATTCTCCAGCTTTTGGAGATACTTCACCGTCCTTTGGAGATACTTCACCGTCATTTGGAGATACTTCACCGTCCTTTGGAGATTCACCGTCCTTTGGAGATTCACCGTCCTTTGGAGATACTTCACCGTCATTTGGAGATACTTCACCGTCCTTTGGAGATTCTTCAGCTTCCGGAGTCTCAGCAGACCCGTGATGGTTTTTGGCCGGAGAAGCCCCAGGATTTCCACCCATTTCCACCGTGGTGGTCTCTGGAACAATACAAACCCCCGTGACAGTCAAGGTGGTGGCAGATGGCACAGGCACGGTGGTTGGGTGACAGATGTCTTCACACACTGTGATGGTCAAGGTCGTTTCTTGTGGACAGTAAGTGACATAGTCAGTGTGGGTCTTCCACACGGTGGTTTCAGAAGCCTTTTCGGTCTTGCACTCTTCACAGACGGTGGACGTCGTGGTTGTTTCCCTTGTAATTGTTTCGTTCCATTTGTGCGAGCCACTTGGAATCATCCCGTGATCGGTAGCCATGCTCTCAGTCAGTCCCGTAGTTGAGGCAGACTTTATTTCTGAAGACTCAGGGACGACGTGTGTAGAAGAAGGCGACGTAGGCACACTAGAGGATGTAATTGGTTCAGAAGAAGTCATGGATTCGGATGTCATGGATTCTGAAGTCATGGATTCGGATGTCATGGATTCTGAAGTCATGGATTCGGATGTCATGGATTCTGGAGTCATGGATTCGGATGTCATGGATTCTGGAGTCATGGATTCGGATGTCATGGATTCTGAAGTCATGGATTCGGATGTCATGGATTCTGAAGTCATGGATTCTGAAGTCTTGGACTCGGAACTCTTGAAGTCAGAACTCTTTGGTTCAGTAGAAGTCTTGGTTTCAGTGGAGGACGAAACGGAGGTCAGAGTGGTAGAGGTCAGGGGCATGCTCGTAGACGAAGGTTCCGTCAGTTTCTTTTCCTCTCCTTGGACAGGCAAGAGGTAAATTTCCGCGTCCACACAATCATTATTCACTCTTGTGTGCGCCATCACGAGCACTTCGGCAGAAGGGACTTTGCAGGCGAGGTATTTGTGGTTCAAGAGTTTCATGTCCAGACTAAATTTCATTTCGGATGGCAGGGTAGCGTCGTTAAAGCCAAGCACCTTCCGCGCAAAAAACAAGCATCCGGGCTTGGAAGTCTCGGAGGTACAAACCTGGCCGCCTTTTCTGGTGAACTGGACGGGTTGCGCTTTCGGGTCGCCATACGCCAAGGCGTTGTACTCGCCTAAATTCATGGCGGAAAGCGGTTTCAATTCCAGTCCAATTTTAGCATGGAACACCATGGGAGCGTCGGAGGCAGCAAAAGCAGTGGCGGCAAACGCCCATACCCAGCAGATCTTCATATGAATAATTTCTTTTGCAGCTATCAAAAATATAAGAACCACTGGTCTTTATATACTAAATGAAAAACATGTGACATTTTTTTCCAAACCCACCTTTGGAAACCCCCGTTTCCGGTTACTTTCGTCTAAAATGAGGCGAAGTAACTCTTGGCAATGCAAGCATTTTAACGTTTTGCAACGTCTCGAGCGTCTCGAGAACAATGCAACAATCACGACATGATTCTGTTTTCCTCGAGAAGATGAGTAGATAAATCTCACCAAATTTATTCAAACTTCTTGCTCAGAGATTTCAATAACATTCCAGGCATTTCAGGGGGTATGCCAAAAACCGGACTTGTCTCCAAGAAGATCAACAAAAAAAAAGCCGCCGTACCCAAAGAACTTTATTGATATTTTATTCCAATCACCGTTAGTTTAAAAGACACACATTCGGCTAAATCCAAGGTGTATGCCGGACCGAAGTTAGATGGGAATGCATTCTTGAGCGAGATAAACTTGTGTGGAGAATCGCGACAGATCAAGGTTGCATTGTTTTTGAACGGGGAAAAAACATAGCCCATGAGAAGAGTGCACATACACGAGAAAAGAGTGCACATACACGAGGGAAGAGTGCACATACGCGAGGGAAGAGTGCACATACGCGAGGGAAGAGTGCACATACGCGAGGGAAGAGTGCACATACACAAGGGAAGAATAGCTGTCGGTTAAAGTGGCGCGTGCCTGGCTCTCACCCAAATTGACAACAATAACAATTCCCCATTTTGAATGCTCTTCACCGTACGCCTGGTTCTGGTGTGCACAGTCTAAGCGAGAGAAATTTGGATCCTTCTGCTTGAAAAAAAAGGCTTGAAAAAAAAGGCTTGAAAAAAAAGGCTTGAAAAAAAAGGCTTGAAAAAAAAGGCTTGAAAAAAAAGGCTTGAAAAAAAAGGCTTGAAAAAAAAGGCTTGAAAAAAAAGGGCTTGATTTTGTTACATGTGAACAAAGATTCGGTGGCCAAAAAAGCCTGGTAGTTTATGGTAACCACGGTTTCTTTGGTGAGTGCTTTATGGAAAAAGCGGTTTTCGCACGACCTTTTAAGAGACACATTGTTTTTTAAAAGAAGGGGAAAGTCTTGCATAGAATCTAAGAGTGTATATCACACCAGTGTTTGACCCGAAGGTTAGGGTTAGGGAAGATCGAGTGTAGAGGAAGCCGGTTTCTGGTTTAGCCATGGGTTCTAATGATCCTGCACCCAGCTAAGTCCTTGATGACCATAGCAAAAAAATAAGAAGAAGGAGAAGAAGAAGAAGAAAAAAAAAAAAAAATCAGAATCGAAATCCCGGTGTTTTTAATGTGTATGGGACTGGAAAATTGGAAAATGTGGGACCTTATGTGAGTGCGCATATCATGCATTAATCATGTAGAAATAAGGTGATTCGCATCGTACCATTTTAAACTCCACCAGTGCGCGGCCCACCCAAAATCTCAATAAATACTTAACGAATACTCACTACTCAATTTTCTATACTCATCTTCAATACTCAATTCTTTCTCTGTACACAGGCCATAGACCCGTACACCCTCTAATAACAAAACAAAACAAAAAAAAAAAAAAAAAAAAAAAAAAAAAAAAAAAAAAAAATAGATATAAATATCGCTGGTTTAGTGCCATGGGACGGTAAAGGCTCTGCGTCGGGGGATCTGAATGTGAATGTGGTGTGAATGTGATTTTGACGTTGACGTATAAATGCCGTGAATCTTAGCCGTGAGTGGTTATGAGCCGATATTGATTAAAAAAAAAAAAAAACACTTTTTTAACGAAGCCTTACTCTAAAGGCATTGAAGTGACGACTAGCCTTGGGACGTCAGTGGGGAATAGACGAGTGGGGAAAAGACGAGTGGGGAAAAGACGAGTATGCAGTACCCAGTGACTATAGTTCCTCCTAACGTTATCTAGTACTCCAGTTCCCTTGATTCCCAGGTCTTGATCTGCATAATGTTCCTTAAACCTAAGGGTTACCCGCAGATCCCAAAGTTAAAGAATCAACAGATCCCAATACAGTATACGAATATACAAATTGGTATAAGTTGTTGTATACAGTCCTCAATATAAAACTGGTATAACTTTTTTATACAGTCCTCAATATAAAAAAGGATATAAGTTCTTTTATACAGTCCTCAAGCCCGGTAAAGAATTAACGTGGACTTGAATGTGGTAGGTTTTTCGCAGGGCTCATACTGCAATCCACCAAAGTCTTGGGGTTCCTGTATACGCGGCGGTGCGCTCGCTTCACATTTCATGCGCCACGTTTTTTTCTAAAATAATGCGACTTTTCTATTCATCAAGAATTTCCCCGTCAAACTCACCAGTGGTTTTTTGTTCAAATTTCTTGTCTTCGGTTTCGATTCTGACTCATGGACTCCTGCATGTAAACCCATGGTTGGTGGAGACCTTTTCTTGAATGACTCTTCCCAAAAAGTAAGGACAATCTTCGAGGGTATATGGCATTTGAAAAGTAGTATTAACTGAGCTTGTTCTCCTTCCGATCTGTCCAATTGTCCAATTGTCTAATTGTCTAATTGTCCAATTGTCTAAACTGTCGAACTTGTCTAATTCGTACTGTGCACTGATACTCTGTACTTACTTTATGCTTGTCCTTCAACAAATAGGCCAGTACGCCCTAAGATTAGCAAAGGATGGCGAAGAGTACCATATTCGAGTGGTGTTATATTTAATATTACTTATGCAAACACAGAGTTAACGATCATATCCAAGCCCAAAATTTTACTTTCGGTTGCGGCCATACCAAGTGGAAAATACTGTTTCCCGTCCGATCAACGTTAGTCAAGCCACTTAGGGCCACAGTGAGTAATGCAGTGGGAGACCATGTGTGAAATTGTGGTGCTGCAATCTTTTTCTGTTTTGCAGTCAAAAGCTCGTTGTCTAAGGTTCCACGACTGCAGACTTTTGAGAGTAGCACTTGAAATGCTGGTGGCTCTTGCAAGGTGGCTCCGGTAGTACGCGTGAGTATGATGTGGTAATCTTGAGTACATCTTGGAATATTCATGACTTGTTACTTGAACATCATTAGGTTTAAACTCTACATTCTGGTCACTATTATGATCGTCTTCCTTGGCTTCTTGTTTATACATAATCGTGTCCTTGCAGAGCTTCAATACTCGAGCCTGTGTGCAGGAACACCCATTATTTCAGTTGAACCTCAACAAAACAGCAGACCTGGTCCTTTTCGGATGTGAACCTCTGTCTTTATAGTCACGTTGTCCGCTCATGCCATCAAAAGAGACGACTTTAGTACTTAAGAATGGGGATTCTCTGGAAAATCTAATTCTTAGTGCATGAGAAAAGGGCTGACTGGTTGGCCACCCACTTGACGAAAATGACTAAAATTGGGTCAAAACCATATTGTCAATGTTAAGAATTTGATGTCCAATTTTGGAGTGGTTGCTATAGCTGGAAGGGAAAAAAAAAAAACCGACCCCAAGCGGACCTGCACATAGGCACGTTCCTGTAAATAGACCCCCTTGCGTGCATCAGACATAGATATCCCCAGATTAGGCAGTACCAATCCAGTGAGTTTCATAATTCAGTATAGTTGAACCCTTGGGGAATTTTGTAACAGCTGGCGTTAGGATGTGCAACACCATAATGCTTCTCATTGGCCCGGAGAAGTAGTCAACAATGGCGTCCCATCCATATCCATATAATCAATCCATATCCATATCAACATCTGAAAGTTTTTTTTTTTTATCAACATCTGAAAGTTTTTTTTTTTTTTTTTTGAACACTGAAATCTACATCAAAATTTGACGAGATTCCAACATTTAAAGGCTCCACTGATACTTTGTCTGATTTGCCATGATAGACGACTTTTTTCTTAAGTTTGGCCTTAAGTTTGGCCCAGTACCAATGGAATTCTGGTCCTCATCTCTAGAGTAAAGACACAGTCGATAGATAAAAAGGAAAAGACAGGATTTCCTCTGATTGGCTATGGGGATACAAAGAGTATCCTGTATGGTACCACTGTATAAACGGGCACCTCTAATTCTGATCAGATCTTTATGGTTTCATTCCACTAATTACCATGAAACACCGAAACGAGAGTCGTCAGTCGAGATCTGCATACCCAAGAACATTTCAAAGTGGTCCAATATCATGGTCGTTGAAGTTCCTCAGAGCTCCAGGAATCAGTCCGAAAAGCCATGGAATCAGTCTAAGAAGTTCCTTGGACTCAGTTTTGAAGGAGATCTCTGAGGGCAGTACACCCTAAGGTTGAGGAGGATGTTGAACGAATTGAACAGAGAATGCCCCAGTACACCCTAAGATAGAAAAATGTGGTGGGGTTTCCTCACGCACATGGAAGAATCCTCCCGATCCACCCATGCCATCCAGCATGGAATCCATTCCCACATCAACAATGGCCTTAGAGAACACGAAAAGGTCTACCTGAATCATTACTTCAGGATAACTTATTCCGTTCTTCACCCAGGCCCCACAGCCACCACAAAAGAGGAATGGGAAGAATATGCATTGTCCAAGGGGTATTACAAAGAGATGGGGAGATAAACCCTCATCTTTCGTGTCCAAAAACCACATACACATCCGCCACCCCCAAATACTTCCGATATTCTGGACCCCTTCTCTTTAAGAGTCGAAGCAAACAGCTCAAAATCAAAGAGAAGCAATACGCCACTAGTCAAACTATCCAAGACCTAAGCCCTAGTGTGGACTGGCCATATTTCTGGCACAAGTCCAAGAAAACAACCTGGACATCACACCCTATGATTATATTCAGTTGAGGAATGACCTCCAGCACATCTATCATAAATGAAAAAAAACTGGGTTTTGATGGGTGAAAAATATGGGGGGAGGAGGGGGGGACATGGCTTTATATATGTTTTCGCGCATGCGGGCGCGCATCCGCCCTTTTAAATTGCAACCATTTAAATCGCGCATACTTCAATATATAAAGAGCCACGCCCCTCGCATTATTTTTACAACCCCCTTTTTATTTCTACAGCCATCCTTCCAACTCTTTAACGATTATGCAACGAGTATTGCTTTACTAGCAGTATCTTACTTGTCCCTTTGTGGACTAGCCTATTCTACTGAATTACTAAAGAGGGTCCGTCACGTTTTGAATGTCCCATCTCCCAAGTCATTTGGGAAGAGTCCAAACTCTCTAAAGACCGCTCAATGGACAAGCTATTGGCAACGCTGACCCGGACATCTCCAAGCTTTACCTCTATTATTTCCTAGTCAAACCCCTTTGGACGCATCGAAAACCCACCAAAAGGAGGATCATATCGACCTCCCCTCCAATCTCTCGCCAATACATGCCTGGTTGTCTACTTTTTCACTCTACATCACTGAGAATAAAAGACAAAAAAGGACAAAAAGGACAAAAAAGACAAAAAAAACAAAAAAAGACAAAAAAAATCAATAAAAAGAAATCAAAAGAGAACACCAGAAACAGATCCCAGAAAAGAATACCTTTCTAGTACTGGAATTTAAAGAACAGCCAAGAAGTGGCTAAAAGGAGTGTTCAGGTTAAAAGTTATTGAATTGACTCCAGATTCATCGCGCAAAAACATTTCATACTGGATACCGTCGACGACGACTCTAACCCCAAAAAAGTCTCTTCTCCCGGGCGTCTCTAATCACTAAACTTTCACTACGTATCTTGGTCACACGGAGTTTTTACACCGTCCAACGGTTTTCTCCGCCCAAATTCGTCGTGAGTTGATAGTTACGAATAAACATATATATATATGTATATTCCACTAAGTCAACCAGGGTTCCAATCGTTGATCAGGGTTCCAATCGTTGATCAGGGTTCCAATCGTTGATCAGGGTTCCAATCGTTGACCAGTACACCCTAAGAATGTTCTAGAGGTACAATGCATGTTGAGACAAGATATATATATATGTATATATATTCATTGGTATGTGGAGACGATTCCAAGTGGACTATTTCGGACGATTTGCTGGGGTGCTTACGAAGGGATTAACGAAGCAACACCATCTGTCTTCACATTCTTTACGTTACCGTTTCCATATACAAGTACTGGAATTTCAACCAGTTTCCCTTTCCCTCCCTAAAACAAAAAACCGTTTTATCAACAGCTATGCTTGGAGGTTAGGATCGACTTACCCATGTTCATATCAAGGACTTCGATGCAGAACCCTACAGGACGATGAACGTCAGATACATTTTTGGTGAGTGCTATTTATGTTAGTCCCCGCTTTTGCTTTATACAGTCTCGTTCTTCTTCCATATCCTTTTCATTTCTCCATCAAATCTCCACTCCATGCTTTTCCTCTGCTCTACTGCATACACTATGCAATTGTTGTTAAGCGTGAACGCCTTGCGACTCCTGCACGTACTGCATAAGCATGGAATGCGCATGTAGTCTGTCCAGATGAGGACATCTTAGACAGGAGCTGGTCCAACTCTCATTAGACAGGAGCTGGTCCAACTCTCATTGGACAGGAGCTGGTCCAACTAAGAGGTACGTGTTTTCTCCCTGAGGGAATATATAAGAGGCAAGCCAGTCGCACTTATGTAAGGTGTACTGGTCTATCTCTAGTACTTAGTTAACAAACAACAGAATACAAATGATTAAGGGTGTACTGAAGTTCCACAATTGTGAGAGATATTATTAAAGAATAACGAGAGAAGTGTTCCATCATACGCGAAAGTTTATGCTAATGCGCATTAATTGTGGCCTGTGTCAGTACTGCATACACTGTGCAATTATATGGCCTATGGCAGTACTATTTCCACCATTTCTCCTAATTCCCCTATTCCACCATTTCCCTAATTCCCCTATTCCACCGTTTCTCCTAATTCCCCTATTTTACCATTTCCCTAATTCCCCTATTCTATGGAGAATCCACTTTTCGGCGACTTTGGGTTTTTGGCCCGTACCTTTCCGTGGTCCACACACTACTAAACTCCTATTTTCCTATCTTCATAACAAATACTTACTTTTCAGAACAACAAAAGCCTTGTTTCGGTATTCGTTGCCAAGTCAACATCCACAACACCTCATCCTCTTTTTCATTCGTTTAATTATGTTCATGGGAGGTCCAATATCATGGCCATCAAAGTCCCAAAACACCAGAGTACCATCTACCACCGAGGCACAACTTTTCGAGATATTTCACGGTAGCAGAGAAGCAATCTGGTTTTGAAATTTCTTGAAAGAATTGATACCACCACTTCTTTTTTACACTATGCAAATGTGGGGTGAGAATGTATCTAGTCAAACAAGTACCACAGAATTTTAAGAAAGGTACAAAGCATGAGGAGATGAAATGGGCTGTGGTGTTCCTGTATGTTGAAAGAACGAAAATGTGGCAGATTCATTAGCCAAAGCATTGGAGAGACACCAAGGATTTTCTGTTTTTGAAGATTGAAAAAAAATCCATCCAATCCAGGCCAAAGGCCCATCTCCACTACCAACTGTTCCAGTGAGGTCAAAAAAGGTTACTTGGCGACCCAAATCTTATGAACAAAAAAGAACCTGTTCAAATTCTCTTCTTTAGAAATCTTCCAATTTTGATGAATAGGTTAGTAAAATGGTTTTTTGTAAAGTGGTTTTTTGTAAAATGGTTTTTTGTAAAATGGTTTTTTGTAAAATGGTTTTTTGTAAAATGGTTTTTTGTAAAATGGTTTTTTGTAAAATGGTTTTTTGTAAAATGGTTTTTTGTAAAATGGTTTTTTGTAAAATGGTTTTTTGTAAAATGGTTTTTTGTAAAATGGTTTTTTGTAAAATGGTTTTTTGTAAAATGGTTTTTTGTAAAATGGTTTTTAGTATTTCAGTGTCTCTTGGAGTGGAGTGGAGTAGTTCGCGACTTTCCATTATTTCTCACTGTGCATCTCAATAATTAGAAAAACTTCCAAGCACCACCAAAAATCAGAAATTGCAGTAAATCAAAAATGGAAACAGTAACAGTAGAACTAAAGCTCTTTTGAACAAATAAACCGGTTGAAAAGCTCAAAAATAATAATGTGTGGTGTTTTTTGGGGGAGGTACTGCAGACAAGCCAAAAAAAACCCCAATCCCCACAAGCTCTGTTCCACCAAAACCCCAGTAACCAGGAACATAACTATAAAATAGAAATATTCGGAAACTAATCACATTAGGAAACTTGAATTTGGAAAAAGAAATGAATGTTGATTTCCCCATGGACTGCATATAGCGAAGGCATGTCCATTTCTTCTTAACCCCAAGCCTATTGCGGCACGTCGTGAAGCCAGAAATGGACCTTTCAACTCCCCCCAATTAAAAAACACCTTATGCTGAACACAAAGCAGGACCAAAAAAAGAGGGAATTTCTTCAAAAGGAATCCACCAACGTTTTTTTATAAACAAGAATTCTGGGGAAAGAAGTGAGCAGTAGCTTGGGTGAGTGAAGCATTGGCGAGTGAAGCGTTAGGAGTTAAAACTTCATCCTCTTAATAATAATAAAGAACAGCTGGGAAAAGAATTTCCTGATAATATAACAGTGGGGAAAAATCATATTTATATGGATATGAAAATAGCGTCTTTCATAAGTTAATTCTTTCGATACTTTGGGATATGGCTTTCTTTGATGAAGCATTGAGCCAAAACCACCTTCTGTATTTTTGGATCATGGGTAGAGACTCGTAGGTCAGAATCCAAGCGTTCAGCCATAATCCATGCTAGAAGTAATGGTTGAGAAAAGGTCAACATTGGTGGCGCGCGACTTAGGACATTTTGCTGCAAAAAAATAGCGGCGGACATGCGTCTTTTTATATTCCTACCCTTATGCGCCCCCTGATTTCTTTTTGTAAACTACTTGTTTCAGATTCGCCCCTGAGAAATATAAAAGTAGGCCTCCGCTCTTTTTCTTCATTCTTTTCTTTTACGAACAACAAGATGAACATTATACATGAACAAAGTTTTAGAGCATGGGGTGTGGAGGGTGGCTACTGGTGTTGATAGTATAGCGTACTAAAAAATTTAAATTTTATTTAAACAAAAAACAGGGTATTCCGAATTAATTTGCTCGATATTGAAAAGATGAACAATCTGAACATATTGTTGTTCAGGCGAGAAACTGTGCTGTTTACAACAACAAAGCAGCGAAACCAAGAGCAAAGGCAGCGCCCATGGTGTTCTTGGCGGCACCGTTGTATGCTGGAACAACTGGAGCAGTACCGTTGGTTCTGGAGCTAGCAGTGCTAGATCTGGAGCCAGCAGCAGTGCTAGATCTGGAACCAGCAGCAGTGCTAGATCTGGAACCAGCAGCAGGGCTAGATCTGGAGCCAGCAGCAGTGCTAGATCTGGAACCAGCAGCAGGGCTAGATCTGGAACCAGAAGAACCAGAACCTGGAGCAGAACCGGAAGAACCAGAACCTGGAGCAGAACCGGAAGAACCAGAACCTGGAGCAGAACCGGAAGAACCAGAACCTGGAGCGGAACCGGAAGAACCGGAACCGGAAGAACCAGAACCTGGAGCAGAACCGGAAGAACCAGAACCTGGAGCGGAATCAGAACCTGGAGCATCACCTGCAGCTCTGTTAGGTCTAGACTTAGGGGCATCAGGTGCGGGAGTAGTCACAGGGACAACGCAGACACCGCCGCAAGTAAAGGTGGTGGGTTCACTGACAACAACGGTAGATGGCTTGCACACGTCGTCACACTTGGAAACAGTCAAGGTGGTTGGGGTTGGGCAAACGATGGTGTAGTCAGTGTGAGTCTCCCACACAGTGACAGGAGAAGCATGGTCTTTCTCACAAGAAGTGCAGATGGTAGACTGGATGGTAGTTGCCATGGTCACAGTGGAGTTCCATTGATCTCTAGTGGCGGTAGTCTTCATGGAAGAAGAAGCAGGCTTCATGGCAGAAGAAGCAGGCTTCATGCTAGCAGGAGCAGTAGACGAAGAAGAAGACGAAGAAGAAGAAGGAGAACTGGCCGAGTCTTCCACAACCTCACGGTGAAGAGACACTCTGGTACAGCCCATTCCTTCTGCGCTGACAAAGTGCAAGAAGTTGCCCTTCTCCAGCTCGCACGAGTACATTGGGCCATTGGTGAACACACCATCGGAGCCCACGTCGAAGGCAAAAGGCTCCAAGCCAGTACCGTAACCCCAGAAACGATCGGTCAGGTTTTCCTCGGGGTTGGGGAGAATACCAATGGCCATCTTGGCGCCGCTGGCATCAGTAGTCGAGTAGACCTTGCCCTCTTTGTCGAAAAGAGTTGGGTTCTTCACCTGATCATCATAAGAAAGAGCCATGTTCTCGCTACCCTTGAAGGCGACACCAGTAAGAGCAACCTTCTTACCTGGGTTCTCACCAGGCTGGAGGTTGACGTAGAAGGCGTACTGTTCAGCGTAAGCAACGACAGCGAGAGCAGAAGCGAGGGACAAACGAGTGAATTGCATGATGGATGATGATGATAATTTTTTTGAACCAGAAAACGGGCGATCGAGCGTCTTATAAACCTCGCCAGCTCACACACAGGACCAAAAAACATAGTCGAGGTTGTTCCATTGTTTTATTGTTCCCGGAAGCGTAGCGTTGGGTGCCGCAGCATAACAAACAAGATATCTCCATGCACACCCGCAGCCAAAATGCTCGGCAAAAAAGCTCAGCCACCACCTCGATTCAAATGCTCGCCTTAACGTATTGCGAGGCGTCCATTCACTCCAGCCGCCTCACCAGATCCAGATCCACAAATGAAGACATCCACAAATAAAGACATCCACAAATAAAGACATCCATACATCCAGACACCCAGACCCATACATCCGATCCATTAAACCCATACATCCGATCCATTAAAACCCATACATCCACAAATAAAGACATCCAGACCCATACATCCGATCCATACATCCGATCCATTTGCACATCCCGAAGGATTCCCGTTGGTCCAGACAATTCGCTGCCAATAGTCACGTTCCAATAGTCACGTTCCAATTGTCCATGAACAATGCACGGAGTTTGGCTTGGAAGGCGGCTACTTTCGAGTATAGCCATGCACAGCACTACAACACTTGGTGGCGAGCGCCACCAACCAAAACGATTGGAAAATGTTGATGATTGTTCATGCTTGCAGATGCTTAGATGCTTAGTGGCGCTTAGTCATGGAGTCTCAGCCTTGATGTTTTGGAATGCTCTTGATGTAGGTTGAGAGCATGTGTGAGGGTGCGGGAGCGATTGTTAGTGGTGAAGGTGACGGTGGCGCAGAAAAAAAAAAGAACAGGTGCAGGAAAAGAAAATGGGCACGGAAAAGAAACGTGCAGGAAAAGAATATGGGCAGTGTTAGAGGCGCGACTCTTTTGGCGTTATCGTTCATCACGCCCATGCAGTATTGTCTCTACGGTGTGTGCAGTTGCATTGTTCTGAGATTGGTTTGTTCCGAGATTGGTTTGTTCTGAGGCTGGTTTGTTCTGAGGTTGGTTTGTTCTCACCATTGGCTGCGGGGGACTGCATACAGAGGGCGGATCGGGGCAGTACAACCACTCGGCCTCTTGGCCCACGCTTCTGTGCAGGTCCACACAATAGGACTTGCCAAATTCCCCGATTCCCTTCATTGCCTCTCGTCTAAATTTTGTCCAGGCCTCTTCCTGATTTGGCCTTTGGTGTGCATTGTGGAATTCTCTCTCTGTTTATTTTGGTTATTGGTTTATTTTGGTCCAACTGTTTGTGTGTTTGTCCAATATGGTTTTGTTTTTTGTCGATTGTTCATGCCTTGTCTAGGCCTAGCGGAAAATGGCCTGAGGGAACAATCGATTTTTTTGTGGAACGCCCAAAAGTTTCCACTGCACTGGAACAAGAAATTCTCGGATTTTCATAGACACTTGAACTTGAAGGAAGTGACAAAAAAGTCTATGAAGAATGTTCTTAGAGTTTTTGAAACCTAAGACTTGAACGGTTCATTTTCGCCCAGAATCGTTGAGAAATGCCACTTTTTAACTTCAGACAATGTGCTTTCTCTTTCCATCGTTGGACTCTTTGATGTTGAGAGCTGGCCACCTATAAAGCGGTGCTGCATCCTAAACAGAACAGATTTCAACAGATTTCAAACAGATACAAATCTGTTGGAAAGAACTGGAGGATGAACGGGAACGGCTGTTTACTTACTGCATTGAAGGCACTGTCATTAGAGTCTACTGGATATTCTGAAAAAAGGGTATCAATTCTATTTGGTCAGTGTCTGGGGACAGGGGTGAAACACTGCCACTTGAAATGGCGGGCTGAAAGATAAGTGTCTATAGACACAGCCTTGTACCCTGGGCCAAGCACAGACACTTTCGGTCTAGAACGAATCAAACAAGTATTGACTCATTATAAGGGACGACAACAACAAAGCACATGCACCAATGGAAATCTTGGAAGCATCATTAATGAAAAGGGGAATTACTTGGCCTTGGCCTTGGCCGACTAATTGGGGCCCCTCATTTGTCAGCCTTTACCTTGGATACTTTTGCGGCAATCTTTTGGCCGTTTATACCAGATTGGCTTGGAATCAGAGTCTGCACCTTTGCAGAAGTTCCGGTATTAAATGGACCTCTCGAAATCTCAGCACGATATTCCGTGGCTGTGTCTCCTGCCAAAGTCTCAGGAACAATGGAACCCAGGGACTGCCAAGGTAACAGCAGTGGACACAATCCAATGGTTGGTGGATATTTTCTTCAAACTGTGGATGGAGACACTGACACATTGAGGTCAGGAGAGTCTCTTTCTTGGAGATTGTTTCAAGTCATGGGTGACACATCTGGAAGACAGAGAGACAAGGAAAGAGCCACCAGCACAACTTGTCCAGACGGTTCTTTCGGATTCTCAGGCCCAGTTGTTCCCGTCGACCGAGGAACAAATTTCTCCGGCACAGAACCATTAGACCGAACCATTGGTTTTCGGCATTGGTTTCCTTAATTGAAGTTCTTTAGCTTTGTCAAGGATGTTTCTGGCTCAGTAGCTGGCTTCTCTCATACAGCCAGTAAAATAAATGATTTGCAAGCCTCCCGTCATCAGCAAAATTGTGCTGGCCGTTCTTTCCTCAAAAACGAAGCTTAAACTTGTCGTCAATGAAATCTGCGAGTCCACCCTAAGTTTCTTAGATACCAACAGCGAAGTTGCCTCGCAAGGAAAACCCACAAAGTAAGGGAAATGACAAGAGCTTCAGTCAAAGCTCCAGTCGCCAAAGTCCCAGAATTATGAGCTTCAGTCAGTTCAGGAAGTTGAAGAAGTCAGAATCCCAGTCAGAATCCCAGAAGTCAAAGTCCTAGTCTTTGAAGGTGCTGTTTCAAAGTCCCAGTTGAGGATCATTGGAAAAAGTAGCATCAATAGGCGTGGGTTTTATCAATCAATAGAAAGGTTCTTCTGGAAATCGAGAGAGAAGCTAATGAAACTTGTAAAGAGACCACTCAATCTGTAAAACACCACTAATCTGTAAAACACCACTAATCTGTAAGACCATTAATTTGTAAGACCATTAATTTGGAAAAAGACCAATGGGAGAAGATAACGACGTAGGAGTCCTGTTTAAAGAGCCATGCTCATCTTCATTAGTCCCAAGACAAACGGCAGACCGAGTTGCTTTGTTAAAAGGCAAGTATAGCCATGAACTGGTCTAAGAAGCATCTCAAAATGCTAACCACTCACTTGTGGGGATCAGAATTCAACTCTTCAAGTCCGTGGTTTTTAACCTGGAAATTCCTGCTAAAATGCACCTTTTTTTCTCTTTTTTTTTAATGCTCTTCTTGAAATTCTGAAGGAATGTCCCAAACTGTTGCAAACCATTGCCATATTAGCATTCTTTTGAATTCCAATTGTAGCCATGTACAATGCTAGTCCCTTAACCGTAGCATCGTGTTCATAACTTTTAGAATATTCCTGAAAATCCTTAACCAAGGAAAACAAAGATCAAAGGAAATGGGGGGTTTTTTATCCGATCAACCGTCAAAAGTACCGAAAATACCCTTTTTTGCGATATTTAGCCGTCAAAGTACCGAAAATACCCTTTTTTTTAGGATATTTAGAGACTTTTGAGACTTTTGATGAGCCGTTTGCGTCGATTTTGGACCGTTTTTTAATCCAAGAGTCTCTTTAGACTTCTCAAAGATTGTCTTGTTCCATCGAATCCAAATAAAAAATTGCTCAATAGTAATGAGTCAATCTTTCCCATTCTCATTTCAAGAGTTCAAATCCAATGGTCCATGAGCCTGGTCTGTATATGAATAATTAGGGAATCAACTTTAAACAAGCCAAATAAATCAAGATATGTGAATTCTTCCCAGTTTCTCAAACCAGTTCGTATTCCTTGTTCCAGATCCATCAAATTATTGCTTCTTTTAAATTAGCCCAACCTATACTTTGATCTAATTTTCTATAGTGAGAACCTGATTTCTGAACAACTTCAAAAAAGCAATTCCTTGAGTTACTCCCAATAACTTTTGGAGAGCCACTAAATGGGAAACTGAATTAGGGCCAAGGGCAAAAAAACAGCGATAACGATTGGTTTCGAACCTTCACAATCATCAAACTTTAGTTTTCCATTTTTTCCACGAAACCGTTTTCCACGAAACCTTTTTCCACGAAACCTTTTTCCACGAAAAAGACAATTTGGCTGAACGAATCTGAGTAATCCATTGATTATGGTGGTCTAAAAATATCCTCGTTAGGAGCCCTGGACCGAGGATCCAGACTCTAAGGGGGAAACCAAATCAGGATCAGGATCAAAAATCAAAAATTAAAAGACTGGAATGGAAAAAGGGCAGTAAATTTCATTCGTTTTTGCAAAAAAGACGGGTGCAAATTTGGAAACTTGCCCAAACAACGGGGGCTTTAAGAGAACAGCCGGAAATGGATGAAAAAATGAGGAGTTTTCAGTGCTTTTGACGGGGATAGGGGGGGGGGGGGCAAAGGGGGGGGAACGGGCCATGTTATGCATGACTGCACAGAATTTAGGGGCTCATTGAAAGAGGTGTTTCTGTTGGCATTGTCTTTGAAAGTATTGTTTCTGTTGGCATTGTCTTTGAAAGTATTGTATAGAAACAGTGAGAATTGGGGGGGTGGCTTGATACATGCCTGCAGGACTCCTGCACCGCGGACCAGGAAACAGACCCGGACACCACCCAATATGCACTACTCTTCTTTTCCCCCACAGAATCCATGAATTTTTTGGGAAGTCGTATTATTTAGGGGCAAAAAAAGAGACTATTTCGGGACACATTTTCCTCTTTCAACCTAATTTTCATCCTTCAAAATTCCTCGCCTGCTTCTTTTGTTCGTTTCTTGGGCTAAAACTGTCCTTGGGTCACGTGCCTTGCGTCGCTGGTCTCAAGCCTAGGGCAACTTTTTGCCATTTCACAATCCACAGGAATTTAATTGACAAAAGTTTCGGGTGTGACTATAAATCTGGAGTCCAAAATTAGCAGCTTTTATAAAAAAAAATGAAAAAAAACTGCTTTTGACGGCCTGAATACTCGCATTATGGTGAATTCCATCTCCAAAACCAGGGTATTCCGTGATTTGAACGCCAAAATGGCTTAAAAAAAAAGGGAAAAAAGGCTGAAAATGGGGTTTACATGGATAAAATCACGTGAAGGCTTCACATCGCTTTATTTAGAAAAAATCAATGAAATGGTACTTTAACCTTTCTTTCTGTCTAACTTCGCGTCCTGCACCTAAGCGTCCGTCGCTACTATGTCAACGTCTGCCCATGATTTATTTCTGAAATTTCTGGAAATTTCTAGCTATTTTCTGGTTATTTCTGGCCATTTTCCGGTTATTTTCCGGTCATTCTCTGGTTATTTCTGGGATTTCCGGTTATTTTCCGGTCAATTTCAGTCATTTTTCAGTCATTTTCAGTCATTTTCAGGTCATTTTCAGTCGATTTCTGTGATTTCCCCGTCTTTTTCAGGTCATTTTTTGCTTATCTCTGTCATTTTCCCGTTTTCTGGCCATTTTTGACTTTTTTTCTGTCGTTTTCTGTCATTTTCCTGTGTAGTATACTAACTAAAGATTTCAATTCCCGGAGAATTCCTGAAATGGACTTGTCCGTATATCAATTTTTCATTTTGGAGATTCTAGTCCTCTACTCTTGCCTATTCGGGTACTTCCAGCCGACCATTGTTCTGTTTCTGGGTCCAGTGCCAAGCCTCCACGTGACTTATCTCAATGAATCGAACATTTGTCCAATTCCAGACAAAAATCTTTGGTCAACACCAGAAATAAAGTCGGACAACCTCAGACATTTAAACATTAGACATTAGAGATTTAGACATTTAGATATTAGACTTTCAAAATTCAGACACTTAAAGTTCAGACACTTATAGTTCAGACACTTATAGTTCAGACATTTAAAGTTCAACCACTTAAAGTTCAGACATTTAAAGTTCAACCACTTAAAGTTCAGACATTTAAAGTTCAGACATTTAAAGTTCAGACATTGAAAATTCAGACATTTAAAACTCGGACATTGGAAATTCAGACACAGACCTTTAGACAATTAGACAATTAGACTGAATGGTACTGTTTTCACCGGTGGACACAGCAAGAGGATTTACCCTTTGAAGCCAAGAGGTGCAGCGAGAGATGACTTTCCTGGTATGACTCATGGAGTGTACACCAGTGGTCGTATTGTTGAAATTGTGGAGAAAGTCCTGCTAGGCCTTACCATTTCGGTATATGCAGGAATCTTGCAATAAGACAAGGAAACGGGATCTTCAAAAAGTTGGTTTTCCTCAAAGATTTAATTTTTCTCAATGGTATAGAGTATGGAGAGCTTTGGCTCCCAAATTGAGTTCTCCAAAATTGAATTCTCCAGATTTAAGACTCTCCGTGTTTTACTGAACCAGCAATGAGCAGTCTCCATTGACGGAACAACAAGCACAGTTTCTTAAAAAAGCTTCTTTATTAATCAGCCCTATTTAGATAAACTAAAGTCCGGAATGAAGTTATAAAGCAGCAAAAAAATATCCACACCACCGACTTGGACAGCCAACCAGAAGTCCCAGACTTGGACAGCCAACCAGAAGTCCCAGACTTGGACAGTTTCACCAGAAACGCCAGATTTGGACAGCTTCACCAGAATCCCAATAATTCTGGACACTTAATCAGAAGTCTCAGACTTGGACAGCTTTAGTCAGAAAACCTAGAGCCCTTTCTTCCAATGAAAAGTCATTCTCGAAATCTCATCCAAATTCCTGTTCTCTCGGATTTTTTGTCTTGGAATTGTTGACTCTGATCTTGACTCTGATCTTGACTCTGCTCTTGTCTCTGATTTGTCTCTGCTCTCTCTGTTCTCTCTGTTGTGCTGTCTTGGAGACAGTCTCAGGCCATGATCCATGGGGTCGTGGAAGTGACCGTCACAGTGGTGCCTATAATGGACGCCTCGGTAAGTATGCTCGTCACCACGGTATACACTGTGGTTGTCATGGTTGGTGGCGGAGGACAGTTGGAGTAGCGCTCGGTAAGAGTGACAACGGATATGGACGGGCATTCGCAGCTGGCAGACGTCAAGGACATTTTGCTTGAAGTGATTGAGCGGCTGGAAGGTTCCACAGAAGAGCTGCTTGTCATAACGGATAAGCTTGTAGATTGGGTCATTGTAGAGACAGAGCCCTGCGACATAGAGGTATACGCAGAAGATATGATTGAACGAGACTCCACAGAAACCGCCTCTTTTTCGCCATCTTTTGGAATATCGTCGCCCTTTTCCCCCTCTTTTGGAATATCGTCGCCCTTCCTTCCCTCTTTTGGAATATCGTCGCCCTTTTCCCCATCTTTTGGAATATCGTCGCCCTTTTCCCCCTCTTTTGGAATATCGTCGCCCTTCCTTCCCTCTTTTTGAATATCCTTGTCCTGGATGTCCTTGTCCTCTTTATTTGGCACCGGCTTCACGGCCTTCCGAGTCTCCTTGTTATAACATAAAAGGTACACATCGACCTCGAAACAATCGGCAATGGGCCGAACACTGTACGCAATGCCACGGACCACCTCGTCGGGACCCATGCACGAATAAAAAGGATAGTTCAACACCTGATTGCTGGAACTGAGCACCAAGGGCTCTTTCTTTTTCGTATAGCCAAACACAAGCCGTCCGCCCGAAAAACCCGCGTATCCTGGAGTCGATGTACTTGTAGTCACAGCGTAATTGTCTTGTAAGGAGAACGGGACGGGGTCTGCCGTTCTGTTGAGATAGGTGAGCACACTGAGGTTTATACTGAACTCCTCGAAGAGTTTGCCGGAAAGTGGGATCAATTCTTCTTTGACTTCTGCAAAGAACACCAAGGGGAATTCTTCGGGGCCCAAAGGCTCCATTTCTCCGTCATTTTCGGAATCAATTTCAGGCTCAGTCTTGTCAGAGTTTTCGGTCTTTTCAGAATCAGTCTTTTCAGAATCAGTCTCTTCAGAATCAGTCTTTTCCACGGGCTTAAGAGTTTCGTCAGAATCAGTCGTTTCAGGAACAAGCTTCTCCTCGGGATCGGTCTTTTTGTCAGACATAAACTTTTCCTCAGGCTCAAGATTCTTTTCAGACAGATTCTCTTCAGACAGATTCTTTTCAGACAGATTCTTTTGTCCAGAGACAGATTCCCCTTCCTTTGGCGGTTCTGGCTTGGCTTCTTCCCCTTCCTTTGGGGGTTCCTGCATGGACTGCTCCCCTTCCTTTGGCGGTTCCTGCATGGCTTCTTCCCCCTTTTCTTCTCTCCCAGAACCTTTCCCTGCTTCTCCCTTAAATTTATCCGTTGGCGTGTCGTGCGTTTCCTCAATTGGTTTATACGCTTTCTCGCCCAGCCCGTTTTCTGCAGGAACACAGGGCGCTGCGTCGTCAGGCAAAAGATAGAGCTCCACCTTACAACAGTTCAAAATGGGAATGCTTGAGACCCCATAAAAAATCCCCCGTCTACACGTACCAAAAATCTCACACGAGTAAAACGGCCCGTTCCCAACTTGGTTTTTGTCATTGACCACCATCGACGCGGGGGCATTTTGACGTCCTATTCCAACCACTCCATCGCAAAACGAAACGAATCCTGGCGTATATGTGTCCCTGGTGACCGCATGGTTTCCTAAAAGGGCAAACGGAACCGCCGGGGTGGGAGGGAGTTCATACGATAAGATACTCATTCGGAAACCGTTCCAATCGTACAAAAGGCCCGAGAGCGGAATCAAGGAGCCATCGACTTTGGCGAAGAAAGCGAGCGGGAAGTCCGACTTGACGCAGACCTCTCCGGCCACAAGAGAGGGGAGAAACAAATGTTTGAATTTCATGATGTTGGGGGAGGGGGGAGCAATTTTCAAGGTGAAAGAGAGCCGTTCTTTTAAACCCATTGCCAAGGAATTGCAATCTTCTTCCATGCAAACTTTGTTTTGGAGCCCCTGCAGATTTCTTATTAAAAATGGTGAGATTCAGGACAATGGTGAAGCTTTGGAACAATGAAGAGATACGAAAACAATGGGAAACGAACCGGGAAACAATAGGGAGGAATCTGAGTCTGTTCTTTTCCACATGGACTTGTTCCTCTCCTCTAAAGTCTAGAATTTTCTTGGAAAAACAGGGATTTCTGGGCACCCAGCATTTTCCACCCCAGACCCACCGTCTGCTAACCTTGCTGACATTACTAGGACTCGACATTACTAGGACGTTTCATGCTCAAATTATCCAATCACCAAGGTTAAAGGGAACTCCCAATTTCTCTGGTTATGGAAAAACAGTTATCCATCATGACCAATCCAGAAATCATTCTGGCCACACCGGGCCACACCGGGAAGAGTCTTGCATTGAAGGTGGAGAAGAACTTGGACTTGAAGAGTGTTTAGTGGATTATTTTCGATGGGGCAGATCTTTTGGTCGAGATGGGTTTCGCCGAGCAGTGAAACGAGCTTTTGTGAAGGACCCGATTTCGGGAAATTGCTTCTTTTGTCTTCTCAAGAAGAATTGGAGATCTGGCCTTTCCTCAACCTATACCACCCTATTTTCAAGCTTGACCCGTTTACAAGCTTGACCCGTTTACATTAGATGAATTCATCTGTGCCATGGGATGGAACCAGCAGTTTAAGGACCTTGAATGGTGCAATGTTGAGCTTGATAATCTCCGAGCCGGTTTTGAAGAATGATCTCGATGAAGCAGAGACTTCTGGGCTCAGACTCTCTTAGAGTATAAAAGTGACTTTGCCAAAACCGGGACCGGCATCAGAAGCAGCTCCCAAGGACTCCAAAGAAAGAATTTCTGGAAATGATGACGTGGATTGAAGAGAAGAGGAAGCCAGAGAAGGAAGAAAGCGAAGAGAAGGACGAGAATCATTTGGCGTTTTCAGTGATGAGCCACAGAGGGGTTTCATGGCCCGATCGACTCTGCAAGGGGAGTTTCAAGGATTTATGGCTGCTGGCAAGGATGGCTACTAGAAAGGATGGCTACTAGAAAGGATGGAGGCAAGTGATTGTTTTAGAAGTGCTTTTCTTGTGGAGGATGTTCCTGAAGATTCTGCAGTCATCCATCTACTGTCCAATTTCCACAGTCTAGTATCCAGTATCTAGTCTTTGTCGTAGGTAGTGTGATCTTATTTATTGTATTCTGGCCTGTATATAAATACTAGGAATGGTCTTTTCTGCTTGAACTAAGCAGATTCCTCCAGAAATGTTTATGGAGAGTGCATATAAATGCGAGTCTAGGTGCAGGAGCATGCAACAGTGCACGAGAGAAGCTGGATTTTCTGGCCACACACCGACTGAAATTAGCTGATATTTGGTATAGAGTATGAAGGCTATAGTAAGTTGGAGACCACCAAATTTGGTTTGGTTTCCATGGCTGGAACCCGGAAAACGGACCCCAAGCTGACCTGCACATACGCCGGGACCTGTATATAAGTATATTCTGGACGGACCTTCCCATTTAAAAGGAATTTTCAGCCCTTCGTGTCACCATTTTTTTCCCCAGAGGGTGGAGGTCAGCTTTCCGATAAATGATTTCTTATCATCAAATCCTCCCACAAAGTCCCGGTGGATTTTGTTGTCAGAGACAAACTCACTGCCGTACATATCACGGAAGAGGCAGTTGAGGACGGTGCCGAAGTGGAAGTGGTGGTGGATTGGAACACATGGCTAGATATATTTCCCAGAAGCATACGGACCACCAACCCGGCATAAAATATCGAAATAGAGATAGGACAAAAAATCACCGCAATTGCTATTTCACTGAATCTACTTTGGATCCAGTTCTCGCATCGTTTCTTCCTTCATGCAGGACGTCAATTATACGTCAATAAATTTATTAGCATAGGTAGGTCTGTTGAGACTTGCACGGTTCATATGTACTGCATACTGAAACTTAAGAAAAGGAGAATGTACTCCTCAGTTTAGCATGCGGGGATACAAATAAAACACGGAGCTAAGAGCCATTCCTGGCTATAAGGAGTACCACTGATGGACCATTGGAGTATCTGAAACAAGATAAGAAGGAAGGACCAATGAGAGAGAGTCATTCAGGGGCGATACCTCCGACAAAGGGGCGACCCCTCACGCAGTCAGTCACGAAGGGGGCGAGGTCAATGACAGCACTCTGATAGAATCACGCATGAGGTATATAAGCTTCCGGGTGGTGTTGAAAAAAGATGGTGGAAGTTCGATGGGTGTTAAAAAAAGAGGGTGGAAGTTCTGAGAAGCGGATTTGGCAGCAATTTATATTCGCACGCCCCGCGCGTTTCACATTTTTGCTGCCACAAAACCGCCTGTTCCTGCGATATATAAATGGGCGATCCCCCCCCAGTTTTTTTTACAACGTAATTATATTTTTCTCTTCCTTGAACTATTCTCCGTCGATTCTAAGCCAGTCATTTGGGTATCCGCGCGTGCGACTTTTATCGTACACGGCTCAAACTCCATAAATATATATATTTATTAGCCTTATACAGAAGTCTGCTTTCTTTCGAAATTAGATATTTCTCTATATGCTTTGTATTTCATTTCGGCCATTCTTGACTTTTTTTTCAAAAGATTCCGGTGGCAGAAAGTGGAGTTAAGTCCAGTGGTAGAAATATTAGGAACAGTTGTCTTGATGGGATTTGGGTGTGGTGCCGTTGCGCGTTATTGAATACTTTCGCGTAACATGGAACCTGTAAGACTTCTGTCTCAATTAACTCCAGCAATATATTTTCCAGTTCTTCAAGTCTGTCAGGTGTTTCTTCTCTATCAGGTCCATTTATTCTGACATCAGGTCCCTCAATTCTATTCTTAGATTCCTCCACTGGATCTTCCAATGAAAACCACGGAATCTTCCAGTTCTTTAACTCTGGCTTCATCTTTGTCACACACTTCCTTCTTTTCCTCAGATTCTTTGACTTTATCTTCAGACTCTTCCAATCTATATTCAGACCCTTCCACGCCCTCTTTCAATTCTTTGTATTAGCTCTAGAATTGCCAGGCGTATACCAATTAGCAAGGTACTATCATATAAACGACAACTGATTCGATGATCTATATGCAGTTTCACTGTATAATGCTATACACACAAATTGAAATAAAGGAAAAATGAATTAAGGAAAAATGAATTAAGGAAAAAACAATTAAGGAAAAAAGAATTAAGGAAAAACATTTGGTGGGTGGGATAGGAAAGTTTTAGTGAGGTTGATGGGAAAAATGCCCGTCTCAAAAGTGGCGCGACGGGCGTCCTTATATATGTTGCGGTGCGGGGGTGGCTGCAAATCGAGCACTTTAAGGGGCGACCTCGCGAAGAATATAAAAACCCCCCTCTCGCCCCCAATTTTTTTTTCCACCATTTTTTTCCACCATTTTCCACCATTTTTCCACCATTTTCCACCATTTTTCCACCATTTTTCCACCATTTTTCTACCATTTTTCCACCATTTTTCCACCATTTTTCTACCATTTTTCCACCATTTTTCTACCATTTCTCAAGGTCTCTTATGAATTTTGCCTTTGAACAATCTCGTTCTGGTCTCATTCCAATCCGTTTCTGCTCCAATTGGATCTCATCTGATCTTCTCCTCATTGACACTTTGAGTCAGAGGGACATATTTCGGGTCAAACGACCGTTTGCTCGATAAATGGCCTTCTATGGGTTTCAGCTTGAACGCCACCGCGGCTGGATGTTGGCGTATTTATTCTCGGACCGTTTTTTTTGAGATCGCGCGCGGTTTGTATGGTGAAGTTTCAGAGTGTTTCAGGGTGTTTCAGACTACTAATTGAAAACCGCTCAATTCCTGGAGTCAACAGATACAAAGGTTACTATAGCCATCACGACTGGCTGGAGATTAAAGCAACGAATACTTTAATGTGGTTTTGACTGGAGTATTTCCTCTTACACTACCACAGTCCATCAGCTTATAGATTATAGAGATGGATATGATCTTCTACCACTTGTGTGTCAAATGGTGCCTTCTACATTCTAGGGTGTACTGGAACCGACAGTCATGAACAGAATGTCAAAAAATCAAAAAATTCGGTATGTCCTGGGCCAAGAACACTACACTACCATCACGCCGTTTTCGGTAGAGTTGTGTCTGAGGTGTGGACATTCATATGATATAATGGAACAACGGAGGCCTAGAAATACCATGGAACAACGGAGAAAAGGCCTAGAAATACCATGGAACAACGGAGAAAAGGCCTGGAAATACCATGGTCTTATAGTCTTATAGATTATCAAGATTACTTATGGTACACCATTGGAGATTAGAGAGTGGAGAAAAGTGGAGACGATTGGGTGATTATTGGTGGGACTAGACGAAAATTCCCCAGCTCAAAGAACTACTACTCCATACCAAGATTACTATCAATGGAATTTTACTAAGATTCATTATGAAAATTCTTACAAATAGGACGTGATTTTTGGTCTTTAATTTTAGGAAATCGGGAGCTATATTGTTTCTAACCCTACGATTTCCTATCGTGAATTGCCTCCTCTGACGTTTTATACGTCTAAAACTTACCCAATACGGTCTTTGATTTTTGGAAAAACTCTGGGTTTTCTGGATTTTGGATTTGTTTGGAATCTGGCGTTTTTTGGAATCTGGCGTTTTCCTTTACTGCTGAATTGTTTGGTTCGTGATAAACTATAGAGTCCTGCATACAACGCGCCTTTGATTCAGATTATGCCGACACTTTTGGTCCACAGTTTTAGTACAGAGTTGCTGATTTTTTAAAGTCACATTCTTCCAAATCTATTAAAAGTATGCTGAAAAGACTGGGAGTCTGAGGAGCAAAATGACGTCATTACCCTCAATAGCGTGTTCATGTCATCCTTGGTTCCCCCAGAAATCAGTCAATTTTTGATGGATTCGGCTGATTTTTGGATGGTGAATTAAGAAAAAGTCCAAAATTAGGGGGGACTGAAAATGTCCGAAATTTGGGCTCTTGAAAGTCTTTTAACGGTGGGGTATTCACCAATTAGTTCTTTTTAGACTAGAGACTGCAAAAGTTAAGGTGGAAAAATGTTTTTATAGTAGAAATTTGGAGCACTCGAAGCTGAATTTTTGTAATAGATTGAGTTTCTGGGATTTTATAAGTTTCTGGATTTTGTGGTTTCCAGAAGTTGCTGGAAAGAATGCCCTGTTTCGGCTAATTTAAGTGGGGCGCGGGTTGTCCAGGTCTATTGATGCTGTATACAGGTTTGCCATAATGTTCCCATCGACCCTGTCATTAAATATTAACCTTTATATAAAATTACTTAATCAATGGTTGGTGGATCATGTCCATTCTTGCTGTTTTATGAGTGTTTCATGGCTGCAAATCGTGCGTATGGTATACAGATTGCCTGCACATAGTCCCAGTTGCAACACCATATATGCAGGCACTTGCATACATTCCTGTACACAAGCTCCATTACCACTGCACCTCTTCAACCTACCCTAATTTCTAGAACATCTCATGATAAAAACATCAATGTATCCCATTTTGAAGGAATGTAGCCATAAATAAGTATAAAATCTCGTTCTTAGTGCTGATATATTTGCACGTACCACTTTCACTTTATTGAAAACAAAAGGGCCTGCATATAACAGCGCATCACGTGCTTTCACGGTAAAATTTCCAATTTACTACAAAAATCCACGGCTTTTTTGCAGTTAAATCAATAATTATATGAGCATGTGAAAATATGAATGGATGTTTTTCTACATTGAACATACCATTCAGAGAGTACAACTTGTCTCGCTGGACTTCAGCGCATATTCTTTATACTAAGTTACTTGTCTCTTTGTCTATTTGTCTATTTGTCTATTTGTCTCTTTGTCTCTTTGTCTCTTTGTCTATTTGTCTAGTTTTTTAGTTGTCTACTTGATTAGCTGTGGCTAATGTGATGGTTGGCTACTGAGGACTGGGTGCAATTTCCTGCACACAACGCTAGCTTCATCCTTGGACTGTTCTTTTCTTCCCTGTCTTCTTGGCACTAGAACGTTTCCAATAAGTATTGTACTAAGTCAGTCAACGGTTATTGTCATACTAGTTTCGGTCAAAATAAAAACCAGTACCAATCAGTCAGTCAGTACTAGTAAATGGAGTTTTCAGGACTACTAGACAGTCAGTCGGTCAGTACTGGTTTAAGTGGTACTGGTTAAGTGGTACTAGTTTCAGTCAGGCAGTAGTCAGTACTAGTCAGTACTCGTAGTCAGTCTTCACTCAAAACTTACTCCTACTCCTTACTCTTTACTCCTACTCCTTACTCTTTACTCCTTACTCCTTACTCTTTACTCCTGACTCCTACTCCTTACTCTTTATCTTTACTTCATGAAATTCCAATTTATGATGGATTTTGAATTACTCGTTTCGGTGAAGCCATGGATCTGTCATTCCTTCAAATTCAGTGAGTTCAGTTGAAGTGCGAAGTGTTCGCGTTTCTCAAGTGTTCGCACTTTTTCGTATCCAAACTGCGACACTTAAAAACTCCCTTTTTCTTCCAAGTATGACTAAAAATCCAAATTGCTTTTTTTTAAAAAAAAATAACATTCACCGTGAAAAGACCAAGATTCTGTACTCCTAGATTGAAAAAATGGAAAAGTCACCACAAAAATTGGAGAAACGGCTGTATTTATTGCTATTTTTGACGTGAATCCTGCACACATAACCACCAAAAAATACCCCACTTCCCTGGTAATAAAAACTTGGGAAGTCCACCACTAAAATTTCGAAAATCTTAAGAAATACCCCTATAAGAACTCTTTACAAATATCGAAACTAAGAGATTACTGAATGAACGTCGATCATTTTGTAGAAAAAAAAAAAAAAAAAGGCAGGTATAGGTGCTTATATGCAGGCCCGCAACCGCGAACCGGTCACGCCAAAAAAAAAAAAAAAAAATAATCTGTCGATCCAGCGAACTTCAGTCATCATTACTAAAGTTTTTTTGGGTGTAAAGCTTTATTAGTGTGGGCAAGAGTCTGATCAAAGGATGACCAAAAGCTTGGATAATCAGACGATCAGACGATCGCAGCGTGAGGTTCGCACTCATTGTCGCACACATTGTCGCACACATTGTCGCACTCTAAAATTTGCACCCATAAATAGGCCATTTCTGTCATTCTGCCTCCGCCAATACCCAATTTCGTCCCCAATTCGTCCCTCAAAACCCCCTAATAATAAACCACCCAATCACGAACTGTTACCATGAGAATTCCCCCTTTTTTCCTAGTCTTTTCTGCGTGTTTTTCCTTTTCTGGGGTGACTGCTAGACCCACCGCTACTACTGCCTCAGATGCAGTTGTAGCCAGCAGAGTCGAAGGACAAGCAAAAAGTCAAGCAGGAAACCAAGTCGAAAATCAAGAAATCCAAGCCGAAGCCACGAATTTAGTTGACTCGATTGAAAGTCAGTCCAAAGCCGATATGTCCGATATGTCCGGTATCTCCGGTATCTCCGATTTTCCCATTGGTTTCGATCAGTGTAATTATCCATTTTCCAGCAAACCGTCTAATGCCACCAAATATTCCAAGGAAACCACCGATGATTTGGACAAACTCAAGAGAAGCTCGTCACTTGAGCTTTTGGCCGGATTAACGCATAAACTCCTTGTCAATGTCCACCAATTGGCGCAATTGGCCGATATTCCCTTGGACCAGTTGATGAATCAGACGGAAAGAGCAATGAAAGAGACGAATTTGACGAAAAAAACAAAAACGACCAAATCAATGAATTCAATGAATGTGACAAAAATGACAAATTCAAAAGAAGAGGAAGGCTCATGGCAAGATCTCGTGGGTAATACCATTGGAACCATGGGCGTGACTGCGTTGGGCTTACAGGGAGTGCTGGCCAAGACGACTCCGGAAGAGGTGACGAGGCTCACGGACTCGTTAAAGAAGTTTTTGTTTTCCGGAGAAACGGAGTGATTTTTTTGATTTCTATCCACATGGTTTTTTTGGTCACGTTTATATGGTCACGTTTATATGGTCACGTTTATATGGTCTAGTTTATTAGGAATTAGTGATGTGGGTTTGTCAAATTGTACATTTTGTAGAATAGAAAAGAATATTTACAATGGTTTTTAGGTGATTTATGGAAATGAGAGAATTAGAAGTGAGAGGTTGGAGAATTAGTGAAGTTGTACTTGTCCTGTGACATCTCCACTTATTAAGTCAGACAACTGTCAGTATTAGCAGTACAGTATTAGCAGTGAATGAGTAGTGACTGAGTAGTGACTATTAGGGTGACTGAAAATAAACTGTATCAGTGAATCAGTCAATGAATGGGAAATACTGAATAATACTGAAAATAGACTGTCAGTATTAAACAGTGACTATTAGGAGTGACTGAAAATAGACTGTCAGTATTAAACAGTGACTATTAGTAACGACTGAATGGTGACTGAGTAGTGACTGAGTAGTGAATCAACGAGTGAACAAGAAGGACTCCACGCAAACCAAGGGTTTTGGAACCAAAAAAAAGAATATCCTCTTAGAGACTGAAGACGAAGATTTGCCACTCGGGTATCGTATTTCCCAGATTCAAAGTGAAACAAGTGACTGGGAGTAACGACTGGGAGTAACGACTGGGAGTAGTGGGTCAATGACTAAGAGTAGTACCACCAGTATTCAACAAGTCAGAGTCAAGAAGTCAGAGTCAAGAAGTCAGAGTCAACGAATCAGAGTCAACGAGTCAGTGGTAGACGTTGTGATGTAGTTGGAGTTGTGGAGTAGAGTCGTGGAGTAGAGTCGTGGAGTTGTAGTAGTAGTAGTAGGGAGAAATCAGAGTGCGCGGTGAGACGGTGTAGTTTGAGAGTGCGTAGAGTACCATAGAACCAGATAAGAGACTAATGAGAGAAATAAAAGAGAGAAATAGAAAATAGAAATTGGAGAATTAGAAGTGAGAGGTTGGAGAATTAGAAAATAGAAATTGGAGAAATAGAAAATAGAAATTGGAGAATTAGAAGTGAGAGGTTGGAGAATTAGAAGTGAGAGTTTGAGTTGGAGAGGTTAGTGATTCGAGAGACCCGTACACCCTCAGATGGACAAATTGGACAAATTGGACAAATTCGACAAATTACACAGTTAGAAAGAATGATGAATTTTTTGATTGAATTATTAATGAAACAAGTAAGATGAACCACCAGAGTTTGGGTACTTTTTTTTTTCTCCAAAAACACCCACATGAATGAATCAAATATGCAAGAATCTATTAGTGTCCTGCACACAAGCAAGTATCATTAATCATTTCAAATTAACACCATAATTTTCTTTTCTTTTCTTTTCTTTACTTTACTTTACTTTCTTTATAAGATAAAACACTCCAATTAAAAGAAAAAAATATGTATTTCTATTTGGTGATTATTGATAAACCTTCATATCTAGACATTCTAATTTTCTATCAAAATGCACATTAATAATTTTGTAACCAAAAAAAAAAGAAATTTTAGCTTTTAGAGAATTCAAGAGAATACGCCAAAAAAATTGGTTCAGAAAAACCGAAAAAAATCCCGAAATTCGGATTTTTGGTTCCTCATAAAAAAACTCATTAAAAGCTCATTAAAAGCTCATTAAAAGCTTATATTTTGGGTTCTAATATTGAGCCGAAAAGAGAGATTTTTTTTTCTCAAAAAGCGTCGAAAATTTTAAAAAAAATCTTCGGGTGTACTGATCTTTCTGGACCAGTTCCCAAAAAAAATCTTTCATCAACCAAAAATTGTATCAGCTATAAAATCGCAGGCCCAAGTAAGAAGTCTGGGTTTTTTGTTGCGCGGTAGTGAATACTTTCGCATAAGAAGAAACTGTTGAACATATGAGACTCGCACGTCTCATATGTACAGGATACTGAAACTAAAGAAGAGGAGAGTGTACTTCTCAGTTCAGTATGCGGAGGTACAGATGAAACACGGAGGTATTAACCGCTCTTGGATATAAAGCCGACCAGTGGAGTATCGGTAACCAATGAATGATCTCTGATAATATTCCCTCACGCAGAGTCGGTCACGAAGGGGCGATAACTCCGACGAAGGGGCGACCTCTCACGCAGTCAGTCACGAAGGGGGCAAGGCCAATGACATCTCTCTGATAGAATCACGCATGAGGGATATAAGCTTCCGGGTGGTGGTGAAAAAAAGGGTGGTGAAAAAAAGGGTGGAAGTTCGATGGGTGTTGAAAAAAAGGGTGGAAGTATTGAGAAGCGGATTTGGCTGCAATTTATATTCGCACGCCGCGCGCGTTTCATATTTGTGCCGCCACAAAACCGTCTGTTTCTGGCCACAAAACCGCCTGTTCCTGCGGTATATAAATAGGCGATCCCCCCCAGTTTTTTTACAGCGCAATTATACTTTTCTCTTCCTTGAACTGTGGCTTCGTCGGATCTCAGTCATTTGGATATAAGGTGGGAAATCCCTTCAGCTCAGCTTGTGATAAGGAATAAGATTCCAAGATTATATGAAGGATTCCTAGTTTCGTTATACCAGAAACAATAACACAAGCAAAGAAATGACTACAGAAGTTCCCTACTTAAAAGCGTTATTGGAAGCCAATGAGACTCACGTGCCAGATTATGATCGCGTTTATATAAACGCGCAACAGAAACACCTCTCGTTGTTCTCAATTAACTCTAACAAATCCCTGATCCACCAAAAAATATCATATTTCTGTTGATATTTTGAATTTTGAATTTTGAATTTTGAATTTTGAATTGGAATTTTGAATTTGGAATTGGAATTTTGAATTTGGGAATTTTGGAATTTTGAATTTGGAATTGGAATTTTGAATTTTGAATTTTGAATTTTGAATTGGAATTTTGAATTTGGAATTGGAATTTTGAATTTGGGAATTTTGGTGGATTCGGTAAATTCGGTACTTTTTATGAAACTGGTTCCATGGATTGCGTGCTCACAAAATACTCACAAAATATAATGGTGGTTGCATTTTAGAAGAGTGNTGGATTCGGTAAATTCGGTACTTTTTATGAAACTGGTTCCATGGATTGCGTGCTCACAAAATACTCACAAAATATAATGGTGGTTGCATTTTAGAAGAGTGCGGGAAGTGGTGATGATTGGCAGTGGTAGAAACATAGAAATCGCAGAAATGAGGGTAAAGTGAGGGAAAGTGAGGGAAAGTGAGGGAAAGTGAGGGTGAAGTGAGGGAAAGTGAGGGTGAAGTGAGGGTCGAGTGAAAGAGCGTCTCATACAGGAAAACATCTTAGACGTTCTGGTTAAATGAAGGACTTTCCCAGAGTCTAGTGTACAGTATTTACTAGTGTAGTACTAGAATATAGTGGAGTAGTGTATAGTCATTCTATAGCAGAGAAGAGTAGACTAGAGTAGAGTGTAGTATCTAGGGTCTAGTATATACTAGTACTATAGTAGAGTAGAGTACAGTAGAGTACAGTAGAGTAGTATAGTATATAGAGGAGAGTAGTATAGAATAGTAGAGAATATAGAATATAGGAAAGAAATAGGGCAGTATAGAATAGCAGAGTATTGAACTCAGTACAGTATCATATTTATATTATGGTATATAGCACAGTATGTTATGGTAGAGTAGAGTAGTAGAGTAGCGTAGTCTAGTAGACTAGTGTAGTATATTATGGTTGGGTAGAGTAGCAGAGTAGAGTATAATAGTATAGTATATTCTGGTAGAACAGTATGAAGTAAAGTTGAAGTATTGATTTTGGCCCTTCCGGACTGCATATAGCAGAACTCAATATATACAGGCAATGGACAAATTCCTACCAACTTCACAGACTCCTAGACTCTTTCTACTCCTAATGTCGTCTGTCACTGTAGTAGTCAGTTTAGTGGACAGTAGATTGAGGGCTATTGACTTCTGTTGAACATATGAGCCTCGCACGCCTCATATGTACAGCATACTGAAACTCAACAAGAGGAGAAGGTACTCCTCAGTTTAGAATGCGAGGATACAGATGAAACACGGGGTAAGTGCCACTGTTGGGTATAAAGCCGACCAGTGGAGTATCTGGAACCAATGAATGATCTCTGATAATATCCCCTCACGCAGAGTC
>NKZZ01001267.1:0-23604 GCA_002370815.1 Metschnikowia hamakuensis
GGGGGCAATGCGATTCCGCCCTGAGCCCTTCCCTCATTTATATGAGGAGCTCCCGGGCATGTCTGACGCCGCCATTTTTCTTCCAGCTTCCCTCCCCAGCGCCACCTCTCCCTAAAACCCCCCTTTACCGAACCCAATCTTCACCGGGGGAATGTCCAAATACTCCAAGAAAGCGTTGGCCAGTAAGGTCAACTCGGTCCGGCCCTACAAGTCTCGCACAAAGAGACCGTGTGACTTTTGCCGCCGCAGAAAGACCTGCTGTATTATAGAAGAGCTGACCCCGTGTATGGCCTGTGCCCTGTTCAACAAGGGCGTGTGCACCTTCCTCGAAGAGCCGGTCAAGCGTACCAAGAAGCCGGGCCTGCCGAACACAGAGAAGAACGTGCCCCCGGCCCGCCGCACCTCCGAGCCCACCACCGCCTTCAATCCGCCTCCATCTGCGGAGCTGCCTGACCCTACGCCCACGGAGTACGTCATGTCGTATCCTCAGGCCACGTGCGAGCCTGTGTACGGGCACTATGGCCTTGGGTCGCTAGGCGGAGGCTGTCTTAGCCTCGGAAGCGGGCACATCACCGGGCACATCAGTGGAGCCAGTTTAGAGAATGGAACCAGTTTAGAAAATGGAACCAGTTTGGCGAATGCAACTGGAACTGGAGTTGTGGATGGTGTTTCAGGAGGCGGAGGCGGAACCGGAGGCGGAACTGGCACCGGAACGGCGGGGCCTGCATACGGCGCGTTCGACTACTACGACTCTCTTCTGGGTCCTTGCCAGCAATCGTTGCAGCTACCGCCATACCCCTTGATGGACAAACACGAGCGGATGGACCGGTTTGAACGGATGGACCGATTTGAACGGATGGACCGGATTGATCGATTGGATCGGTTTGAACGGCTCAACGACGCGGGCTCCGAACCAGGCCATGGGTCCGGGGCGGCAGCAAGACATGGCCGTCAATATGACGATGAGCCTGAAATCGCTCTTGCTACCGGCACCACCGGCAATAATGTTCCCGTGAGAGGTCTTGTTGCCCGGTCGTTTTCAGCGCCGGAAACCGTGGCAGGGTTGGGCCAAGGCCTAGGCCAAGGCCATACTTCCGCTTCCATTTCCAGTGCCAGCGCCAGCGCCACCAATGGCGTTTCAGAGCAGTTTCAGGTGCTGCGCATGCTAAAATACGAACCGCGCGTGCATGCCCATTCACAAACCCATACCGATAGCTACGCCCCCACGCTGTACGATTCGTCGTCGGAGCTCAACCAAAGCCGGCTCATGAGTGTGGCGTCGTTATCCACGTTCAACACGCTGCGCAACCCCAGCATCATCCTGCCTGCAAGCGGGCCGGACTCTGCAGCACTGGCGGCCGCAATTCCGGCCTGTTACTTTGAGCTGAAACTGGCTGCGTTCAAGCCGCTGCACCCGCTGTTCCTGCTGCAGTTCCCGCTGTACCAGCAATCCCTGCAGTACCCTCAGTTGCTGTACCTGCAAGTGCTGCCCACCCATGTGAATGGCGACGGCGACTATGGCGACTATTTCTCCTCCCATGCTTCCCACGGCTACGAATACGCCTAACCACCCGTGCATCCGTACCCCATTCCATGAATGCTCATAACCATCCAAAACCTTCGATGAATGCTCATAACCATCCAAAACCTTCGATGAATGCTCATAACCTTCCATGAACCCCCTATGAATCGGCTCATAACCTTCCATGAATCCGCCTTCTTGGACCTTCCATGAAACCGCCTTCATGGACCTTCTATGGAGGAAACTTCATTTACAGTTGATTGTGGATGATTGTGGGTGCTGGACTGAGGAGACTATACTGACTGCATATCCCACCCAGTCATTCAATGAGACACTCACATGGACTTCTGGGATTTTGTCTATTGTGGATATGTCTATTGTGGATATGTCTATTGTGGATATGTCTATTCTGTCCATTTTGTCTATTATGGGTATTCTGTCTATTGTGGATATGTCTATTCTGTCCATTTTGTCTGGTTTGGATAAATGTCTATTATGGATAAGTCTATTATGGAAAAGTCTATTTTGTCTATTGTGGATATATGTCTATTATGACTATTCTGTCTATTTTGTCTATTATGGACTCAACTGAGAGTATGGGTGTAATGGATACTATGGATACTATGGATCTTCTGTCTATTCTGTCTATTCTGTCTATTCTGTCTATTATGGCTGTCTATTCTGTCTATTCTGTCTATTCTGTCCATTGGCTGTCTTGTCTATGGTCTATATGAAGGATGTGTCACTTGCCACTGTTTCGTGATACTCTGGACTGGCAAATCCAATGGCTTTTCCTCTCCGGCCGTCTCCGGGTTCCTCTTGGATTCTTCTTCGGGCTTCTGGCCTGCTATTTATGGACAGACATTGATGAAACTGAGGTTGAAAATGACACTGAACACGATGAAGCACGATGAAGCACGATGAAACACGATGAAACATCTCTGAGAAATCCTGAAACATCTTGAAACATCTTGAAACATCTTGAAACATCTTGAAACATCTTGAAACATCTTGAAACATCTTGAAACATCTTGAAACACCTCTGAAACACCTCTGAAACACCACGGCATCCTCTAGGGAAGATTGCTGGACCACGCCTAGACCATGACATTCCTTCCATGACATTCCCTTTATGAACTTCCTCCATGGACTTCCTATATGACTGTCAATTCCTGTCAATGACAACGAATGGCTGACTAATTACAAGTTTCACCGAGTGCTTGACTGAGCTCCGCACTACGCCCGGCCCAGGGCTCCCTAATTCCGACGATCCACGAATCGACCATGCACGCGCCAGCAACGAGCCAGCAACGAGCCAGCAACGAGCCAGCAACGGGACCATCGGTCTTCTGAGAGGCTCGGTGGTTTTAGGCTCGTTTCAGTGACCAAAAGTGGAGATGCAGCCGACGCGCAAAACGTGCATAACTACAGGTGTGTGGGGGAAGAGCGCAAAACCAAAGCAGCCAAACCAACTCTACCACTTCATTTCTTTTCCGCTTCTGCCCCAGCGCCATCTAATGCTTAATTTAATACACAAGTTCTAGAAAGTACTTTTTGAGTAGAGCGCTCTTGACGCCGGTTTGAGTGTTTTGCGCAAGTATAAGCGCCGCATCCTGCGATGCTCGCGCAATGAGAGCCGCTAACACGGTTTTTAGAAACGGTGCGCTAGCTGCTTGAAGAATCCGTGCGCTAGCGCAACATGTTTCAAGGGCCCTGGGCGCCAAGTGTAAGAGAGACATTTGGCCAAGTGCAGATAGTGCCGTCTGTGTGCCGGTTTCAAAATCCGTCTAAAGTTGCCATTTACGCGCAAGCTCACACTAACTTCGCGTGCATTGCAGGAGGGTAAAACTTGCATGACTAGATGTACTCCGTCCAGTCAATGTAAACAGCCATTTTGGTAAGATAAGCATGGGCACACTCAATGGACTGGCGGACCTCCAGATACACTTGGGTACATTTGTGTATTCTTGCGTTACCTACGTGGCCTGTTTGGCCTGAGTGATATGCAAGATTTTGTGTAATGTGTGACATGCAAGATTTGTGTGATTTTCTGTGCGATATGCAAGATATGCGTGATATGCGTGGTATGCGTGGTATGCGTGGTATGCGTGGTATGCACGATATGCACGATATGCACGGTATACATGATATACATGCTATACACGATATGCACGATATGCGTGTCATGTACCAGATGCACACGGACATGCACCAGGTGCAGATATGTGTTATTTTTGTGGCTTGCGTGGCTTACATAATGGCGCATACCGGCACCACTTTATCCTTTGGGCCCACAGTACAGGAACTAATTTTGCCCAGGGTCCACCATACAGGCCAATCTCATGCACATACAAAGTTATACAGGGATAATCTATGCACACATTCCCCAGGTCGACCCAGTCCATGCACCGGCCCAGGACTCATGCTTTGCTGCACAGGACTACCACATATGCATAGAGATTATTTCTATGGATACTTCTCTAGCCACTCGCACACAAGTTCGCATACTAAATCAGGCTTCTCTCGATGTAAAAAGTGGCCCGCTCCCTTAAGTACTTGCACACGTACGTTGGCCGTTTGCGCCAAAAGACGGGCCTCCAACTCAAAAAGCTCTCTTATCATGCACCCATCCTCGGCGCCCCCCAATATCAATGTGGGCACCTGCAGAAAGTCTACTAACCACTTTGCTTCTTGGAGTCGTTTCCACGGTATGAGGTTGCGGTAGTATGCAGTCGCGGCATGCACCACCCCGGCTTGGCCAAAAGTTCTCCGAACCGACTCGATTGCACTTCCAAATTCCCACAGGGGCGACCAGTACCGCCACAAGTTGTCGAGGTACCCGGGGTGCTTTGTATCATTGAGTGCAGGCCGATAAAAAATGCCGGACTGCATACGGAGCATGTAGCTCAGGCACCAGATTTGTCTTGGCGCATACCACACCAATTGCCAAAGGCTTAAATTTGCCAAGTAAGGAATGGCTAAGCATACCATGGACGATACAAGGTGGGGGTACTTGGATGCAGTCTTGAATGCCACCACGGCGCCCCAGTCGTGGCCGACCAAGTGCACTCTATGCAGGTTGCATGGGTTCACCGTTTCTATCCACGCCTTGACGTCCTGAGCAATCTCATACATGCAATACTCGTCTTGAGGTCCCTGAGACGATGGCTCGTAGCCTCGCATAAGCGGTGCCACTATCAACGTGCGTGGAAAGTGGGCCTGTAAAAGTGGGAGGACCTGCATATAAGTCTCATTATTATCTGGGAACCCATGCAAGAGGAAAATCACCCGGTTATATGTATCGCCCCCGAGATCGGCCTGGGGGTGGGTTGAGAGGCACGTGAACAGCCGTTTCTGATGCTGCAAGATAATCTGATGCATCTGATGCATCTGGTGTACGGGTCTTGGGCTCCGTGGTATTCTTGAACTTTAATTCAAAGGAAAAATCAAGTGGCAATGGCTTGGATGACTCTGGGATTGGAGAAATATCGGTAATCAATAGGAAAGTCTAGAACAAGGTTGAACCAGTAAGGAAACTCCGAAACAGCTGTAAAACTTTGAAACAGTAAAATCTCTGAACAATTCGAAACACCGCTTTTTGAAGAAGTTGGGTGGTTCAAGATTCCGGAACACCCTCTTTATATAGCAATGGACATTGCCGCCTATCACATGCATGTCGCGCACTAAAAGTATGGGGTAGACATGAGAATTATCATAAGCGACAATCCGAACCCACGCTCAACTGGAAGATAAGTTGTTGAATTCACTTTAAATGAATAAATCAATTTTGTGAATAAATGAACACATCTCAATAATAAGACCAATCGAATAGCTTTTGGTGGGAGTTAATGGAGTGCCTGAGGTGCAATATGAGGGAGGTGCAATATGAGGCTCGCACGATTCACAGTCGCAGCACATGCAATCGAATTTGCAGCAGGTCAAAAAAAACCAACATGTTGTGAGAGACTGTCGCCTTGGAAATCGACTAACCAAGTGATCAAAAGCCAGGCTTAGGTCAGTGCTTGACGTACCATCGTACCCCATCCAGACACCAACGGACCAGATCAGTCAAGATTTCTCCACTAATTAATCAGCCATAAATTCCCTTTTAACCGCCGACAATCACAAACAATTAAGGTATAGACCCACCAACATCCAACACTATACTGCTTTATTGTCACTGCCATATATTCGGGTATATCAATTGGGGCATATTAATTGGGGCATATCAATAGGGGCATATTATTTTGGCTGTCATTCAACATGTCAATTCTATAAGATCAGCAGATTTCCGGTGAAGCACATAATAAAAACAATGGCAATAATAGGAATAGTAGGAACAATAGTAACAATGGGATAATAGGATAATAGGATAATAGGATAATTGGATAATGGGAATAAAAACAATAGGACAATTCGCATGGAGTTGGGGGGCTGCTTATATATCCCTGGGCCTCGCATGTCCGGCATATAGGCCGTGCGTTTGTGTCAAGTCCTGAAACAACAGTGAAACATAATGGGGCATTTTGCTTGCGTATGTAAATGCTCTGTCCTGTAGTTTATCCTGTAGTTTGCTCTCTACTGGCCGCCAAAATGCAGCCAACCCTGAAACATGCGGGGTTAATGCGTCAGTGCACGTAACCCTGCAATCTATATAAGGAGCGCGATCCCCCCAAGAATCCAGACTGGCCAATATTTCTATCCCCTACAAATTACGAATTACGAATTACTGATTACTAATGAGACTGATGAGGTTTTCAGTTATGATTGATAACTACTAGAGAATTACTCCTACAGACAGATTCACTACAGACAGAATCTACTACCGACAGAATCTACTACCGACAGAATTAGGTGCTACAGAAAAACTACTGACAGAAATACTACTGATGAATTGCTTACTCAGACTTGGGTAGCAGCTTACTGTGTTTCCAATGACTAGAACAGTACTATAGCAAAAGCCTAAGTTACTCCTGGCTGCTAGTGAATTCAGAAGTTACAGTGACTACTCACCAAGATAACCTTGACCAGTAACCACGGGCTGTTGGCAACGAAAAATTCTGGTGATATAAACTAGTGGATACTGATCAGGACAGATACATCCCTCCTTACTTGTTCTGACACAGGAACAGGCTTACACAAGAATACAGTGAGCTATGATTTGTCAGTTCTACTGAGTCTTAATGTTATCATCTGGATCCTGGATTGGCTTCTCCGACTTGATGGTCCAATCATGAGCTCATATTTATGGGGATGGAGGTGGTCACCAATAGACACACGGTCTCTGGAAACAGATATGCTAGTTGGAAGAAACCGATGGATTCCATCTAGGATTGTCACACTCATTCTCATACGCTGTCATGATTCACTGTCATAACTGTTACTCTTGCTTGTTTATCTGTTCAAATGGGCAGGTGTTTCTTCACGAACCTGAAACGTTGATGAAGATATGGAAACATAATTGAAAGCAATTGGGGAGAATAACAGTGAGTTTGGTGGAAGACATCTCAATATATCCTCCTGGGTCATCTCTGGAGTCCAACAAGTCTAGAGGCCCCGATTAAACCTGAAGCTAGAATCTGGCCATGTGGTATTGGTCTTCCAGATCCAGAGTGACTTCAAGAATGTATAGGGAGGTTCAGATGTGCATGTGCATGTGCATGTGCTTAATAATCATGCAAAGTTGTGGAAGGACATCAAACCCCCTATATACAGACCCAGCAAAGAGAGCTATGGTCTGTTTACGCAGTTCTGACGCCTATAATGGAAAGACCCTGTGGTTTTGGTTTATTGAAGAGATGTATTGTGTGGTCGCTATGTGCAGGACTGCATTGAAATACAGGGATCATGTTACCTACCCACCATTGTCTTTATTGCTCTAGCGAAATTTAGACCATTATGGGACTGCACACTATGCCATGAAGCAGTGTACCACATGCTGCAATTTACTATGGCCATTATAGCAGTCCAGCATGCAATCCTTTACACAATGGCACTACGGTACTGTACCGTGTGATCCTTCCCTGGCTATACTACTTAGTATACAGGAGCACCACTACTGCTACGCATTTCAGGGTTTCAGTAGCCAACGAATCAAGCTACTTTATCCAGTGTCAGCATGCTACCATGACCACGGGATGACTAGCTTAATGAGCCATGCACTATGGGATTAGACCAAGGGATTTGGACTATTTTAGGATACCGGACTGTATATACAGTATTGTTCTGTATATAAACAGTCATATCCTGTATAGTAATGTTTTTTGTACACAGGCGGTGTTATTTTTCTACACACCGTGGTAATATTCATGGATGAAAGGATTGGTGATGAAGTATTGGCACTGGTAGTGGTGAGAGGATTCCAATATGCAGGAACCCAATTTTTTACGGATGTACGGATTTCTGAGGTGTACGGGTGTTAATTACATAAACCAAAACATGCCTGAGTTTAGCAATGACTAAAGCCATTAAGGACTGCTTACATGAAGTTTACAATACTTAAAAGTTTACGCTAAAGCCCTACTGTACAGCGTTATGCAGTATATGTAAAATATGCAGCTCAATGTTAAATGCAGTACAGTGTAATTTACAGTATGGTGTAATTTACAGAACGGGTCCAATTGCTAGGAGAGAGTGCAGCCACGTCACGTGCTTTTAAATGTCTTGGGGTTTGGAGGCTAAAGAATTTCTGAGACTCTAGAGTTTTAATGGCCAAGTAATCAGTGATCTGGCGTGCCAGAGTCTTTCCTTCCAAAGAACCCTAGGTTATAGAAACACGTGCGAGGCACGGGAGGGGCACATGATGCAGGGCACGTGAGACGCACGTGAGACGCACGTGAGACGCACGTGACAAGTACATTCGAGTACCTTTTCAATAGCTACCACAATCACTTGACTAATAACCAAATACCACTTGTTCATGCAGTGTGGAGCTAGTATGTTAGAAATTGTATACTGAAGAGGACCACTGGCTCCATGGGTACGCGTGACCAAAACCTCGATTCCTAGTCACAGTAAACATGGTCATCGACATAGACTCACTGTAGAGTTAATAGCAGTAAAGGATTGGACTGGCAGTGTCACTTGTTAAACATTTCCCATCATCTTTTCCAACATGAGTTCAATAAAAGATCTCTAGTCCAGTCTCCAGTCTCAAGTCGTTTCACTAGTTCTAGGACCCCGACTATAGTGGTGCAGTAGTATAATTATACTTTACGCCCCATAGTCATATTCCCATAGTCATATTCCCATAGTCATATTCCCATAGTCTTATTCCCATATTCCCGTAGTCATATTCCCATATTCCCATCTCCCCATAGTCATATTCCCAGAGTCATGTTCCCGCAGTCAGTCAGTCATAGAATACTGCTCATTTAGTAGTAGCAGTAGTAGTACCAGCAGTAGAGTAACAATAAGGGGACACTAGACAAGTAGTAGACGAGGACCTTGGCCGAGTAGCAGTATTAGTAGTAGTAGCAGTAGCAGTTGTACCAGTATTACTACCAGTATTGATACCAACAGTAGAGTAGTACCAGTATTGACACCAGCAGTAGAGTAATCCGAGAACTCTATTCCATAGTCACTTATCATCACAACATATACTCATTGGTAGTAATGGTAGACCGCCTAGATCATATGATCACTAGATGTTCCAGTGAGTATAGAAGTGGAGTCCAGATCCTTTCTTAATAAGAACTTCGGAACTTCAAAACTTCGGAACTTCAAAACTTCGGAACTTCAAAACTCCATAAAACCCCCTAATAAGTAAAACCTCCCTTACTCTTTTCTAATTCATCTTCTCCTTAATAGGGGTTCCAAAAGACTCTGGCCAACTAGCGTACTGCATTCTCGTCTGGTACTCAGGGGGCTGTAAGTCTAATTGGCAGGCAATTATCCGTTCATGCCAGCACGGATTCCACCGAGGGATTCTTGGCGTTGGTTATTCAATGCACATTGCAACCCATTGTATCCTGGAATAATAAATCCGGGTGTGATTTGGAGGGATCCTGAAATAATTGCTGGAATGAGTTTTGGGGGAACCGCTCCTTATATAGGACCCCGAGGCCTCCTGCATGTGCGCTGCAGGGGTATGCCGCCAACAAGAATTACAGCCACATGTTTAAGGCCATGGGACACTGTTTAGTCTTTAAAGAATTAAGAGTCATTTGGAAGACTTTAAAGTTTCCATGGATGACTTGATGATAGAGGAAACGGGGTCACGTGCGCGGGAAGGTTTAATTTTAGGTAAAACATGAATTGGCGGGGCTCCAAACCCCTCTTATAAAAAATGCCACAGCCACAAAAGTATAAGCAATATCACAGCCACAAAAGCAAAATTGAAGCACCTCCCGCATGAGTCTCTAAAGTCGGATCTAATTAGTTTACGATATCGGGTATCCCGGGAAACAGCCCGGACCTGCATATAGGGTGCGAGATTTTAGATTGGAGTAGCCGGATATTTGTTCCGGGGAAAATGTCGCACACCCCCCCGGCCGGAACCTCGGCAGGCAGCCGTGCGGTGCGATCGGTTCGGCCCAATCCCAATTCGGTCAAAAGCTCGCAATGCTTGACCTGCGCTAATTGACACTTTTGTGCATCCACAGCGCACCTCCACTGTATGTCGTTATGTCGTCACTGTGCCACCTCGAGTGTCGTTCGACTTGCCAATTTCCCGAAATTCCCAATCGCAATCAACCAATCACAAGCCGTGTCTCGTAAACCATTGAGCCTATCACCAGGCTATTTAGATTGATAACCGCCACTAGGATCTCTGTTGTTTCAAACATGAAACTGTGCTTGTTTCACCTGTGTTTCAAACTCACTTAACATGCTAGACATGCACGAGTAAGCTAGCTTGCACAGAAGGCAAAAACGGGCAGCATGTAACAATCAGAAAGGAGCAACTCCAAAGTTAAGCGAGTCGGTAGTATAAAGGGAAAAAGTATAGCGGCAGCAGCAGTAGCAGCGGGAATGCTCGGCAGGAATCGCGCGCCTGCATATATTGCGCGGGAAGTTTCGGTGTTGTGTTTCCCAATTGGGACGTCAACAATCAGAATCCAGAAAAAACGCACGCAAAATGTCGCACTTGGCTCAATAAAAAGTGCTCCCTCCCCCCTCTCGCAACTTTTTTCCACCACACTTTTCCACCCGCCTTTTTTTTACTATGCTTCCTCCCGGTGTTATTCTTGTTTTTGTGTTAGTCTTCTTGGCCTTCTGTGCCGTGGCTGCCATCCAGATCCACAAGAGAGTCAAGGCCAAGAAGTCCAACCAAAGATACTAAGCTTTGGGCTTTGCCAGATACCTCTGCACACGCTGGTTGGCGAGGTGGTTTCCAGCCCAAAAGGGGATTTGGGCTGGGGGTTGCCGCCGTTGGCTGGCTTTGCAATGGCACACCATTATCTAACCTTTTTTACTTAAAGACGGGAACTTTTATAATTAATAATACGGGAATCAGTTATCAGTGTAGTCGAGTCGAGTCGAGTCAAGTCAAGTCAAGTCAAGTGAAGTCAAGTGAAGTCAAGTCAAGTCAAGTCAAGTCAAGTCAAGTCAAGTCAAGTCAAGTCAAGTCAAGTCAAGTCAAGTCAAGTCGAGTTGAAGTCGAAGTCTACAGACTAACAGTCTACAGTCTAGTCTACAGTTAACCTTCAGTCTAGTGTACAGTTAACCTGAAGCTATTGACTTGACTCTTGGTTGGTGCCAGACCAAGACTTCGCCAGTCAATCCTTACCATCGGCCAATTACCAAACAGTAGCAATATCATCAGTTTGTTATTTTCTTTCCATACTTTAAGCTCCACACATTTCCAAAAATCTCTCCTAAGCTCCAGCTCAGGATTCCATTCCTTCTTATACAATTTTGTATGTACACAAAGCGCCATGTCCACAAAAGCAAATGCTGCATTTGTGAAACACCCCAAGCCGCGCGCACCTCGCCTTCCAAAAGTATATAAGTAGCCATCCCCCCCTATGATATGAGCCCCTATTATAAATAATGGATCCCTATTTAACGGAATGGCAAGTGGAACTACCAGCACCAAAGGTCTGTGAATGAGTTATAAATTTATGGGACGCTTCAATCTACAGCCAGGAGAAAGGCCAAAGAAAGGCCAAAGAAAGGCCAAAGAAAGGCCAAAGAAAGGCCAAAGAAAGACCAAAGAAAGGCCAAGGAAAGGCCAAAGAAAGGCCAAAGAAAGGCCAAAGAAAGGCCAAAGAAAGGCCAAGGAAAGGCCAAAGAAAGGCCAAAGAAAGGGACAAAGAAAGACCAAAGAAAGACCAAGGAAAGACCAAAGAAAGGGACAAAGAAATGGGGAGAAATCGTAAGGATGAGTGACGAAAAAGTGAATGTGATTACTATTTCAAAACAAATGTGTGCAATTTAGTTTAATGGTGAACAATACATTGTGTCCACTTTCTACAATAGCCAATTACCAGATTCCTGCTAATCACCAGATTCCTGCTATCATCAGGTTATTACCTGGGACGAGTTCAGTGAGTAGTTCAGTGAGGAATTCAGTGAGCAACTCCTGCTGATGCTGATGGTCGACTTTAAAGAATTACGGTGAAGAATTGGAAAACGAGTCGAAGTTAGGAGTCAGCTTTAAGAGTCTCCAAATGTTTTAGAACAAAGGCTCATTTCTAGGAAGTTTGGGGAGCTTGAAGTGAGGGGAGCTTGAAGTTTGGGGAGCTTGAAGTTTGGGGATCTTGAAGTTTGGGGATCTTGAAGTTTGGGGATCTTGAAGTTTGGGGACCTTGAAGTTTGCGGACCTTGAAGTTTGCGGACCTTGAAGTATGGTGAAGCTACAAAGGAACATTTGGAAATCACGATTATCAGAAAAATCATGGACTGACTTTTTCCTTATACATCCAATCGATCTGAAATCCAAAGCATGTTTCTAATAATAGAGCATATCTCCGCTCATCACCAGGCCATTCCATATTGTCCCACCCGAAATCTTACTAATTATTTCTAGGATTCTTTTTCATTGGTGAGCCTTTTCGAGTTGCGTCATATAAGTTCAAGTGACTTTTGGAATAAATCAGCCAATGAACGAATATCTTTAAAGTATAATACTTTGTGAAAAGATCATAACATTTGATATATTTAACCATATCATCAAATCAAATCAGGTTGAATTAATCTGAGAATTTCTGAAATTCGATTAAGACTCGTTTTTCCGTTTTTCTTAAATGACTTTTGGGTTCTTGATCGTTTATTACGGTTTAAATTGGAATTTTTCATTTGCTGAAACAATTATTCAGAGTGATGTCAAGGCTCATAACCAGGGCCATACTCTAGGAAGCTTAGACAAGTCATTCACATGACAAATCACGTGATCTTCCACAGAAAATCGAATCAAATAAATGACCAAAAAGGGACCGAATTCTCTGGACTTGGTGTTTTATTGAATAAAAGGTTTAATTGGTACAGGAAAAAGACGCTTTGGGAAATCAAACGAGTTCTAAACTTTCCATAGGATTCTCTCGAAATTCTCGAGTCACTAAAAGGCCCCACAACTCCAGAACGAGGCCCAGGAGAATTTTATGAGTGGGGTGAATTGTGGATCCAGGAAAAGCACTGTATGCAGGAGGTTGATAAAATTCAAGTACTGTATACAGGACGAGAAGAGAAGAAGGACGTTTTCAGGACTTGAAGAGATAGCAAGTGCTGTACATAGTGCTAGAGGAGATAGTAAACTTAAGTACTGTATACAGTACTATAAAGAGAATAAGTAAAGTACTAGAAGATAATAGTAAGTAAGTACTGTATATAGACTAAAAGTAAAGACTTATATAGAAGTAGAAAAGATGGTAAGTAAGTACTATATACAGTACTATAAAGAGAATAAGTAAAGTACTAGAAGATGGCAGTTGATAAGTACTGTATACAGTACTAGAAGAGATAGTAAGCACTGCATACAGTACTCGAAGAGATGGTAAAGTACGGTATAGTATTAGAGTGAGTGATAGTGAGTAGGTACTGTATACAGTACTAGATGATAGTAAGTAACTCCTGTATATAACACTAGAATAGATGTTTTAAAGACTGTATAGTACTAGAGGCGATACTAATGAAGGACTGCATATAGTAGTGGAATTGAAGATGGTCAAGAATGGAATTAGGAGATGATACTACGGTGGTATATGCAGTACGGAGAAATAAAGACGGTATACAGTACTATAAAAATAGTATTGTTGTATTTGAGTTGGGTACTGCATATAGCGCAAATGATGGATTAGTAGAATTTCCCCAGTTTTTGCAGATTTATAAGCAAAAGTTTCTACAGATTTAGAGAAATTGATACTCTTATTCAATTCTAGTGGTCGTGAAGTTAAGTAAAAAGATAATAAAAGAAAGCACTATATGCAGTACGCGAACCAAAAGTAGTAAAGACAAATATACACCACTACACAGCACAGTAAATTAGTAAATAAAGTCATATATATGATGCTATTTAATCCGTATACAGTACTAGAGGATAGTGACGTCAGAACTAGAAGGGAAGATATTAGTAAAGAAGTTCCTGTGTAGTAAAAGAGCAGACTTGGATTGAGGAGGAAAGAGAAAGGGAACAACCATCGATCGTTGTTCCGGCTTACTTTTCCTTTGTTTTAATCACCAATTTGGATCTCTTCAAGTAATCAATAACAAAGGTTTTTTAGCCTCCTCCTCAATCACCAAGTCGCTCAGACCCTCCAGGTCCAGATCCAGGGACAGATCCAGGGACAGATCCAGGGACAGGTCAATCTCCAGATCCACGTCATTTCCTGATTTGACCTTTTCTGGTCCATCTCCGGGTCCAGATCAATTCTCCATCTTTTTCGGTCCAGATTCAGATCCACCTCCAGTTTCAGATCGATTCTCCACCTTTTCCTGGTCCATACTCTTGTTCTGGCCCACTCTGGTCCATGGTCTCGTTCTGACTCTTTTTCTGGCCCACTCTGGCCCTGACTCTGGTCTGGTTCTTTTTCTGGTCTGGTTCTTTTTCTGGCCCTGCTGGTCTGGCCTTGGTCAGGCCGGCTCAGATCCTTCTATGAATCAGTCCATCGTCTCCTCGTCCTCATCCCCGTCCTCATCCTCGTCCAGGCCCTCGCCCTCTTCGTCTATAAAAAACGAAAGTGTCAAAGAAAGCAAGGCTAGACCCGCCAAGATGTTCCATGGAGCCTGGGCCAAGGCTCGCTTATCAAAGAAAGAAGTCAAACCACCCCACGTCATGGGTGCAATGAACCGGGCCAACGAGTTGGCACTCATGCATGTGGCATTGACAAACGCCCGGTGCCGGGGCTTGGTGGCCCGGAACACCAACACTGCAATCTGGGGGAACGCTATGGCATTGGCAAACGTGGCCACCATGGTGTTGAAGTAGACGAAGCGGCGAGAAAAAACCTCGGAAAACAGCGCATTGTATCCTGGCGTCGTGAAGATGATGTAGGGTAGAATCGTATAGGCAATGGGGAAAAGACACGACGCGAGGCGGAACCCGTTGATGGTGCTCATGCGACGGTCAAGAAAGGGGAACACCACTATCACCAGGAAACACCCCACAAGGCCCACCGTCAGGAGCATGGTGCCGATCTCCTGGGAGTTCCACCCCATTCCTCCCTTGATGTGCCACGGGAACTGGAGCAGCTCCACCTGGTAATCTCCGGCGAGAAACACCGTCACGAACTCCGTGTGGATGAGCGCATGGAACGCTATAAGAAAGTACATCAACATGGTACCAATGACTGTGTTGGTGAAGATCTCTCTGTTGCGGATGGCCTGGAGGAAGTTCTTGGTGTCTTCTCGTTCAGACATGATGGTGGGCTGGAGAGAAAGAGCCGAGTATCTCCGAAGGGCATTTCTCGACAGTTTCCGAGGAAGAACATGTTCAAGGAAATCAGACTCGTCGCCTGTATATTCCTCAACTGCACTTTCTTCCATATCAGTATCGTCACCCCACCTTTCACCACCATTCTGGTCTCTAATCTGGTCGGAAATGGAGGTTGCGCCGTAGCTGTGTCTCTGGACCCTGTTCCAAGGTCTTGGGGCGATTTTAAAGCCCAAAGCACTCCGGAACCGGTCTCCCCAGACCAAACCAAGATCTCTCTTTCTCTTTGCCCGAGACTCTGTTTCGTCCAAAAAGAAAAACGCCGCCATTGCACTGTTGACAAGGAAAAACGCCACCACCACATTGGATAAGGCATAAGGAAACCTATTAATGAAGCGTTCATAAAAGGAATCTTCTCCAAGAAAAAGACTCATTGCAACCTTCTCCATTCCAAATTTCCTTATTCCCTTGTCCAATAAATTAGGCACCCCAGCAATATCCATTTTTGGACGGGTCAAGTATGCAGAACCACCAATCAATGGCCCCACAACACACCCCACGTTCCAGAACAATGGGAGAGTAGCAAAAGCCAAGGATTGATGTTTCCGTTCCTGCACAATCTCGCCCACCACGGTCTGCATCACCGCCACATTTCCATTCAACGCTCCGGCCATGGTTCGGGCCGCCAACGCCATATAAAAATTCCGAGAAAAGCCAAACACCAAAAGACACACTGCAGACCCTAGAAGCCCGGTTATGAGCACGGGCTTGCGCCCCACCCGATCACTAAGTCTTCCCCAATGAATACAGCAGAAGAACTGCGATAAGGCAAACGAGGCGGCAAGAATACCGGTAAATCTAGGGATCTGCGTGGGATCGTCGGTCACGTGGAAGTCCCGGATCATAAAGTACACGTAAGGGAAAAGCGACGTGAATGTGATTGGCTCGGAGAACCGGATCATACACACCACCGACATCTGCCAAACGGGGAAACCCCTCATTTGTTCCCGGATTCCCATGATAATTCGAGGTCCGGTGATTCAGTCGATTCGGTCGATTCAGTCGATTCGGTCGATTTAGTCGATTTGGTCGATTTAGTCGATTTGGTCGATTTAGTCGATTTGGCCTGTTTCAGATGTTTCAGATGTTTCAGATGTGTTTCAAATCTGTTTCGACTCTGTTTCGACTCTGTTTCAAGGATTCCAGCTGTTTCACTTTAAAATGGACAAAACAGTCGCCAAAAGAGTCACGAATCAGGAAATGACTCGTTTCACGTGTGTTTCAGTTCTGTTTCAAGTGTGTTTCAAGTGTGTTTCACAATTGTTTCAGACCTTTTCAGACGTTTTTTGAATCCACAATTGGTTCCAATTACACTGGGCCGTTCTCTATAGGAATTCTAGTATAAGCGCTATGGGTTATTCATGTGAGAGCGCGGCCCACCCACGATACATACCTGGCCTGCATACGGTGCCTGCATATGGCACCGTTTAGACTATGTGCCTGAAATGACTAACTCAAGTGTGTAAAGACGCGGGGTTCTTCAGAAATCGCGTCATCGAGGTGAGTATGACATGTACTGCAGGTTAGATGAAACGTACTGCAGGTTAGATGAAACGTACTGCAGATAGATAATAAATACTGCAGACAAATAAAGGAGTATTGCATATAGACGATCGCGCACTGCAGGTGTCGGTTATGCATATACTTTGATATCCTGCAGATACTTAATCTCATCCTGCACACCCCCTTGCAACATACTCCCTCAACCTTGTCTTAATCTTCATGGTCCTGCATCCTCAAAGACTGCAAGAAGCCAAACGTCGCCAAGAGCCCCATGCTCCACCACGAGATCCACGCCCGGTGGTGCTGGTCCCCCACCGTCATCAAGTACCCAAACACAATGGGCCCCACACTCCGGGAAAGCGCCAACATGCTCATGGTAAGCGAATTCACATACGCCCGATGTTTTTTTGCCGACGCCCGGTGGTTCAATACCATGACCTGCGGCATCCCCGTGGCGCTGGCTAGCGTTTTCATTGACGTCATGGTGTATAGGAGGACCGGAGTTACCCAATTGGGAAACACAGGGTTATACTTGTGGAGAGTGAAGATGGCCAAGGGCACGGCCCCGTACACCACGGGGAAAAACATCAACGAGAGACGGAAGCCGTTCAAGGTACCGAGATGCCGGTCCAAAACGGGGAAAATGAAGAGAATGATGAGCATGCCCATGACCCCGGTGGACGAGAAAAGCGTGCCGATATAGGATGAGTCCAAACCGAACCCGCCGGTGATTTTGAATGGAAATTTCAAGTTTTCTTTTTGGAACCGGGCCGCTAAGAAGACTGGGAGGAACTCGTTGTATGCGATACTGTGGAGGGAAATGATGCAGTTTGAGGCAATCACCGTGATAACTTGGGGGGTTAGAACCGGGGGTTCCAGGGCCGGCACTTCCAGAACCGGAACTTCACCCGGAAATTCAACCGGAGGTTCAACCGGAACTTCAGTCTTTCTTTTCTGTCCTGTTCCACCCTCTGAATTGAGAGAAGCTGCAGAGCTTGTGGCTGTCAGCGAGCCCTCGGAAGTGCCCTCGGAAGTGGCCTCGGAAGTGGCCTCGGAAGTGGCCTCGGAAGTGGCCTCTAACCTTTCCACTGACCTAGGAGGTTTACGGGTCTTTGATTGGACAGACTTGGCCGGAACAGATCGATCCTCGGGAGCGTTTCCGAGAAGAGGAACCGTTTCCGGGTCCAAGACCCTGTTCCAAGGCCGGACCCGTTTTTCTCCGCCCAAAATGGCCCGCACCAACGCATCGCCGAGCTCGAGCCCATAATCCCTTCTCATTCTGAAATCGTCGTTGGTCTCCTCCAAAAAAAGAAAACCAATCACCATGCTGGTCCATAAAAACATCGACACGACGATATTGGAGAGTGCATACGGATGCCGGTCCCGGAACCCGAAATAGGCGTCAGAAAAGGATTCCAGAAGTTTTTGATACAGACTCTCGGGAATCTGGTACATTTCCGGAACACTCTTGTACGGACTCTCTGCTTTGGGATTGGTAAAAAGCCGAGAACCCCCAATCAAAGGCCCCACAATGGACCCAAAATTAAACAACAATGGCAACGTGCTGAACCCCATGGCCTGGTGTTTCCTCTCCACGCAGATCTCGCCCACCACCGTCCGGACAACGGCAATGTTGCCATTGAGGGCCCCGGCCAAGCAGCGGGACGCCAAGGCCAAGTAATAGTTGGAGCTAAGGCCAAACAAAATCAACGACACCGACGTGCCGAAAAGACCGAAAAGAAGAATGGGTTTGCGGCCGATCCGGTTCAGGAGCTTGCCCCAGTGAAGAGCAAAGAGAAACTGGAAAAACGCAAACGACGAGGCCAAGTAGCCGGAGTACTTGGAGATTTCCTGCTCGGTGGGGGCGACCTGGAAGTCACGGATCATGAAGTAGAGGTAGGGGAAGAGCGAGGTGAAGGCAAGCGGCTCTGAGAAGCGGATGAGCGAGATTACCATCATTTGCTTGGCGGGGAATCCCTGCATCTGCTCGCGGAACGATATCATCCTGGCGTTACTTTGACGAGAAACGAGAAAGGAGAAACGTTCGTGGGCTGGGGGTAGTCTGTTTGAGTTTATCTGCAGCAACCCATTTATCTATTAGGGTTGACAGGTCCTGCATGTAAGAAACATTGTCGCGCGGGGTTTATATGCAGGCTTGTACCCCTATTAAATTGTTCCTGCAGCCAGGTAGTAAGTCCTGCAGCCAGGTAGTAAGTTATTCCTGCAGACAGGTAGTAACCAGTCTTTTTCATGGCAATCAGAAACCGTAGGATGCATTAAGTGACTGTCATACAAGTGTTAGAAAAAACGTGCAGTCCCTTTTTTTCCAAGTATGCTTAATTTAATTGTATGCGTCTTTGGTAATTTGGAGATAACTTCACTGAGCTGAAGACGTAGTTTCTACCGAACGAATATCAATCGAGTATCGACGCTGCTTTCCACGACATCCAGTGCCACCACGGAATCAAAGATCCTTAGGCATAGGAGCGTGTCCACATAATCGATCCAAACCTCAACCCATCCGACGTCACCACAAAGGTCAATAGTCTTCCCCAAAGTTCAATAATCTTTTCCCAAGTTCAATAGTCTTGTATTCCTTTCTTTATGAGATTGAATTCTTTTAATATGTTTTGGGGCGTTAACCGGGATTAGATTTCTTAGTTCAAGAGGACCACTAAAGAATACTAAATCATCCATAAAAGTCAATCCTGGTAAACCCACAATCACTGAAGACACAGCGGTACACTATGTAGTGTATCAGACAATGTAGCAAAATGAGTGGTGGGTGATGGAAATAATGATAAAGAGAGTAGTAGAAAAAAGGAGGGGAAAAGTAGGGGGGGGGAGCCTGCTTTTATATATTGCGTTGGTTGCAATTTGGTGCGGGGGTTTCCCAAGGTGCATATCGGGTGGCGACATGCGCGTGCATTGGCTGCGATTCCAAAAAAATATATAAGACCGCGATCCCCACAGACTACCTTCCCATACTTTTAAGTACTTGCTTTTTTCCTTCTTCCTTCTTCTTTCCTTTTTTTTTTCCATGAGAATATGCTGATAACATGGCAAACGCAATGTCATATACTCCAACCATGGTACTGACTTTGACAGTATAGGAGTGTGAGGGATGGTTGACATGAGTGGACTGCCGATTGAATAGTCTGGACCCCAAGCTTAATCATGGAATTGTCCAAGTCCTTAAATTCAAGAGGACTAACACTAAATAATACGAAATCATTCAAACTCGGGTTATACATTCAAATACCAAGAGAAATGAAGGCATGATAAACAGATTGCTTCTTCAAGTCAGGTTGCTAAGAGAGGTATCAACCACGAATCAGCCCTCGGTTGAAAACTCCGGAAAGCGCACCACGGCTTATTCGAAAGAACAAGGGACTGTGTCCAAAATCAAACAAAATCAAACTAAGGGGCTCTGTTGGTAAAAACTTGATAAATGGTCAAGTTAGTACCGTCGTCGAAAAACGGCTCAAAGTAAGCGACGTTCTTGCGAGCCAAATCCCCTGTTAAGGGGGGATCTTCAGTTAACGGGATTGGACTCGAATCCGTCTCCTTCGAGGGCCGGCGGGGGTCAATAAAACCCTAACGAAATAATAGAACTTGTCCAAACGAACAAGATCCGCATAAGCATTTCCAACGGCATATTCTGTTGAACTTGAACCAGGGGTTTAAGTTCAACAACCAGGGGTTTAAGTTTAACAGAGGGGTTGGGAAATCTCAGTAAGCTGCCAAATAACATGTGCAATCGCACACTCAAACCAACAATGACGGACCATCTGAACTTTATCAAAGTTCCATTCCATTCCACAGAGTGGACAAGCTAAAAAGGGCGCGAGGAACCGAATCATTGTTTAATTCAGTCCTTTATTGCAAGCCAACAACGATGTTTCAACGGAAAAACCTAGCATATTGCGTCTCTTTTCACTTTTTGATTCCCCCGATGCTAGCTGGTGGTTCACCGCCGGCTACTTCAACATGTTGCCCGAGTTTCTGGAAAAACTCATCAATGGAAGAGCTCCAGGCACTTCTTTGGATAATATCACCCAAAACCCGCTATTTCGCTGCTTCACTAAACACCACTGTATTTAATACCTCATAAGTATTCCTATGATTCTGTTTTCCCTCATAAGTATCATATAATTCTGTGATAATAGTAGACAGACAGGCTCATGGTCCTGGAAGCATGTAATAAAACAATCCCTTTTGAGCTCAACTTCAAATTGGAGCCCTAGAGAAAGCAGCAGAGTGTTTCGAAAGAATCAGCATACGGTTTCTGGTGGATCAAAAAAGTATATCTTTTTCTGCGGCCTGGGGGGTTGCCCCTTACTTATATACTCACGCGCGATTTTCGCAGCCTCGTAAATAATTGCAGCCCCTCAGTTCCTGCAATATATAAAGGCTGCCCCCCGCCCAGATCCGCCTTTTTTTTTGTAATCCTTCTTCTGANCCGCCCAGATCCGCCTTTTTTTTTGTAATCCTTCTTCTGAGCTTCTTCTTGACTGCACTTTGATTCTACATTTGCAAATACGTTGGTAACATATCTTAATCCACGCATGTCTCCATTCCCACAGAAAACCACGCACCCGGCTCTCCAGTTCCGGGGCTTAAATGCAGTTCCAGGGCTTATATGCAGTTCCGACCTATTGACTTGGGTTGTTTTATCCTCCACACAACAAAACATTTTTTTGTGGTTTAGCCCGTGATAGACCCAAAATTCTTGATTTGTGAATATGTATTCATTGGAAGTGCTCATGACGAATATAAGGCGAGATACGGGAATAAAGAGAATGGTCACGTGACGTGCGCATATTCCGGGGGCCACCACTGATCCACCTACCACCTACCACACCCATACACCCGTACATTCTCTTTTACTTATTACTATAGTTTACTGGTGGTTGGTGTTTACAGGTATTATGGTGTACTGGTGTTTGGTGGTGTTTGGGTGTACTGGTGTGTGCATGTACTGCATACAAGCATGATCTGGTACTTCTCCCTTTTTCCCCTCTTTTCTACTCTTCTCTCCCGTTTCTTTTCTTTTTTCTACTCTCCTCTCTCTTCTCTACTCTCTACTTCTAAAAATATGGACTTCCAATTCCAGAAAAACTTCGGTTCTGACACATCCTCTTGTCCTCAAACTTTTCCACCTCCACCTCTCCTTCTACTTCTCCTTCTACTTCTTTCTAAAACTATGTTTCTTTCTTGGTCCACTTTGAAAGGTTGGTTGTGGAAGAAATGGCTGCAACCCCCGGAACTGGCCGCGATACACCCGTGCACCAGACAAGGTCAGCAGAAAAAGGCCCAACGCAAAGCCTCTTTTTTGGCTCCAAATAATATGTAGCTAGATTGGTTGGAATGCTGGAATTCCGGACATTCCAATGATAAGCTTTTCAAGGGTAACTTATGGCGGTGAAGCCGGGAAATCGGCCACTCTAAATGTGCCCGTGCGAGTTCCGGCCTTCCGAGGGCTCCACTTCCGGGTGATTACTGGTTTACTGGTGTTTACTGGTTTACTGGTGTTTGGTGGGTGGTGCATATAAGCATGGAGCGTGGTTCATAACCAGTGTTTCTTCATCATCCAAAATGCCGTCACGTGCCCCCCAGAAATCGATTCAAAAAAAAAAAAAAAAAACTATGTCTTATTGCCCAACTCCTTCAAAAAATCCGATTCCTGGAGTATTTCTTGGGTACGGCGAGAATGTGAGTGGTAATGTGAGAACTTAACAGGTTCAGGGACTGTATAGAAGATAGGATCATCCAATGGATAGTAGAGCTGGCCTTTTTTTTTTTTTTTTTTTAATAAAAGTGAAACTGAAACTGAAACTGAAACATTCCACCCAGTCACATGACCTCCATCACGTGGCTTTCGAGACTTAAGCCTAAACTAAGTAATGTTTTGATATTAGCATCCAGAGCCGCGAATACTCGATATTACGATCCAGAACCACGAAGTTCTCAATATTACGATCCAGAACCACGACGTACTGCATCCTAGTGCTCACACAGAAATTCGTTTGCGATCATTAATCTTTTCTTGCATCCTAACATACTGTATTCTTTCACAGATCTTTTCTTGATCGACCAGTAATCCTTTTAATTTTTTTTTTTGTGGCTCATAGTAGGTAGTCCCCTGTCGTGCTGGTACTAGGTAGTCCCCTGTCGTGCTGGTACTAGGACCGTAAGAGTGATTTCGGGATTATCACCAAGAACTACCTTGTCTTGAGAATTGCTTGTTGAAATGTAAAGAGTGCATTTTGTTAAACGTGAGCGCCTTGCGACTCCTGCACGTTTGGCATGGGCATGGAATGCACAAGTAGTTTGTCCAGATGAGGACATCTTTGACATAGTTACGGAAGGAGATCAGGAGATGGGTACGGGGTCCCTGGCTGAGGGAACTATATAAGAGGCAACTCCGTCGCCTCCTTGTCAGAGAATAACAGACATTCACTTAGTTTCAGTAGAACAAACCACTAGTTCCAGTACTGCATATAAGGCAAGATAAGATAAGACAAAATAAGATAAGACAAACTAAGAATTTACATGACTCAACCAACACCACCTCTCCTTACTTAAGAGAGTTATTGGAGATCAATGAGGTAATTACTCCGAAACACGAAGCTGCATATGAAACAGCGCGACAACATGCGCGTGCGTTGGCTGCAATTCCAAAAGAATATATAAGGACGCGATCCCCACA
>NKZZ01001272.1:0-105499 GCA_002370815.1 Metschnikowia hamakuensis
TGACTAGAGTGTTAGAAACCAATTTCGTAATACTTCCAGCTTATGAACTAACCAAGGGTTAAAGCGCAACATATCACGCACTCGAGCACTGTACCAACACTACCAACTACCAACACGACCAACTACCAACACTCCTCCACTATAACATTATAGTACTAATACTACTAACACGAAACTCTATATTTTTTTGGTAAGCTCATGATGCTAGATTCATTTACTAGGCACTGTGACTAAATACCTTCACTCAATAATACGTCTACCCATGCCATTAATTTTAATTCGTACTACAATTTGGTGCTTGTTTCACGAAATAGTCTCTGAGATCATCAGTTGTTCTTGACGTGATGGACGCCTTGAAGATCCTTTCGTCCATATATTCTTCACCGACCTCAAGGATTTCATTCTGCACTTTCTAAAGAGAGCGACCAACGTACGTTCATTCATACTGTATATGACCATTTCCACTGCTCTAAAAAAGTAATCGATACAAAAACACAGAGGAGATTATATAGATTTATACCTCATTGACATATTTTTAATTACCTCAAGTTTATTATTATTAAAAATATCCCGGGGGACTATTTTTTTATAGAATCTTTATAGTAGTCTAATTTAAGTAAATATATTAGATAGTATGATAATATACAAGTATGTAGATAATAGATGGAGGTACCATTTTTTACCAATTCTCTTACGTTTGCTCATTGAGTCTAATCAGTTTAAAGTCCATTTGCAATCCAGTACACCCTAAGATTTAGGAACCGACCTTTACAGAAGCAAATGGTACTGGTGTCAACCTTGGAAAGACTTTTCTGGATTACTTTGCTGGATTTGTCATTTCTGGATAGAAGATGTGGTTATATCATGAACAACAAAGGTCTAAGAAATATAAACTTCTGTGAAGGTGAGACTATCAGTTTTGAACAATATTGACCCCATGCAAAGAAACTTTTTTAAAAAAAAAATAAAAAGCAGTCATTGAAAAGTCAAGGAATTGTCTGAATTTCGTTTGGCACCCTTGGAAAAAGTTCCAAAAGAACTGGACACCAAGGAAGTTCACATAAAGAGTCTCGTTTTTCCCACTCTTTCCATTATTTCTTTCCATTATTTCTCTCCATTATTTCTCTCCATTGCTCTGTCGAATGTTCAAGACTAACTATACTCCATAAAATTAGAAACATTCAATTCCTCGCATTATTCGATTGGTGGCTTTGATGCGGGTTCATCAGCTGGGCTTGACCCCGATTCTGCCCGGCAGATTGCTCTGGGGTTGTCATGGTCAGGTTTGGCAGTATGGTCAGGTTCATGGTCTTGTGCCCAATTCCTTGTTGCTGGACATGAAGTGTCCACCTGGGGGGTTCATATTGCCTGCTGCATGGTGTTGCTGCGCATGGTTGTTGAGACATGTTAATCACAACGAAAATCATAGAATAAATCTGTATTAAGGATATGATGAATATTAAGTACATTACGATTTATACCTTTAGATCTATAATTCTGAATTCTATGATTATTTCAAGATTTCAAAGGCAGAAAAGTCGAATTACTTTAAGAATCTCTTTACTATAATTCCCAGCCTTATATGTATACCCTTATTATCCATAAATTAATAAACCTCTTCCATTTGTCTAGACATTCATCCAAAAAATAGCTAGTGCTCCTCTAACAATTCATAGTTTATGGTTAAGAATACGACGGGATCTGATCACCTTCGATCCCCTAACTTTTGTTCTTGACTAGTGAAAATGTCCTTGACAAATCAGTCCTTGACAAATCTCTCAAATCTAGGATTTCACAGTAAATAGACTTTAATCTAGGATTTCACAGTAAATAGACTTTAATCTAGGATTTCACAGTAAATAGACTTTAATCTGGGAATTTCACCTCTACTATTGAGTACTGAGGTCCCGCACCGTTCCTATTGGTCATTATAATTTACAGAAACTAAAAAAAGAAAATCATCAAAAAATAAAAATCATCAAAAAATAAAAATCATCAAAAAATAAAAATCATCAAAAAATGAAAATCATCTAAAAAAAAAAATCTTATTTTGTTTTGGAATCTTGCTAGAAGATTCAGGCGTTGCATGCTTTGAACACTTTCATTGACTCCAAGTAACTCCTCCATTTTTATCTGCAACAACTTTAATATACGCTCTTGGAGCTGGAATTACCGCGGCTGCTAGCACCAGACTTGCCCTCCAATAGTTCCTCTAACAGAATTCAACAAGTCATAAGAATCTGTATCTTCTAAAAAACCACCCCTCTTTTTGACCTTCTTCTTCCTCTTTCCAATGTTGATGTCAAACTCGAGGAGCTTGGAGCACTTGTCTGGCAAGATTAAACAGAAAAAAAAAAAAAAAAAAGGGGCCAAGTATTTGTCTCTAGCATAAAAGACCGTGTCCACATGGACTCGTACAATAGGAAGTATCCCGTCCACTTGGAGATAATGGTATCCACCGAGTGAACGGGTCAGATCCATCAGTTTTGTATTTTGTTAAACATCTGAGATTTATGTGTTTTTTTAGATCATGAACCGTTAACCAGAAATACGTTTCATCGGATATACATTGAGATGTGGTACTGCAGAGAAGCAGGTAGCACCCAAGGTTGAAACCCCATGTATTAATGAAATTTTTTAGAAAACATTAATTCTTTTCGGACTTGAGTCTAACTGATCAGGAGAGTTAGCTGAGACTATAGCAGTGAAATTATGGAGTGGGATTGGAATTGGAATTGGTAATGGTACTGGTTACGAGCACTGCGCTCATGGTTGCGAGCACTGGGTTCAATCTCAACTCCAGTCCACAGCTTCCACTCCCAACCCGAAATCTCCATAAACCATTTATTAAAGAATAATTTAACAATTAAAAAGTCTCTTCAAAAGTCTCTTCAAAAAGTCTCTTCTGAAAATTTCTTTGAATGTACAAACTCCTACGTTTAATGAGGAATCCAAATATGTCAAGCCTGAAATCACCAAAAACATGTCTTTTAATTTCTCTGGATCAATGTCTTTTTTTTCCCTTGATCAATGTCTTTTTTCCCTGGATCAAGTGATTCTGTCTTGGAACCCATTCACCTGCCCTTCCAAGCCTTTGATTTAACTGCTCATGCTTTTGGCTTCATTCACCGTAAGTTGCCTTCTGCTCATGGAAAGTTCCTTGTCTTTGACCTGACCCTCCAAACTACTGAGCTCTTTCTGCCCCAAACTGCTGAGCTCTTTCTGCCCCAAACTACTGAGCCTTTTTGCCTCCAAACTACTGAGCTCTTTCTGGAAATAAGACAGATTAGATAGTAGTACATCTTAGTCTCATGATTGTTTTGAAATAAGAAACTCCAACTGGCAAAAAAAGGTTTTCGGGCCGCTTGTCTGATTTTATCTCTATACTCACTAAATACTATATAAAAGAAGAAATAAGGTATAAATAAGAATAATATGTAGATGGCTAGAATTATCTATTACCTACATCTGTATAAGAATTATTTATTATCTTCTTATACCAAAAACGTAGTAAAGTTTAATTCCTAAAATACCCTTAGGATTACTTCTTTCTTTTCTATATTTACATTTATATAATCGTATTTGAATAATTACCACATAAAAGATATTTTACACCAAAAAAATCATTGTATATTTTCGGGGTTATTATATCTGTTATTCTTTAATTATTCAGACCATACCTAAATGATTTAATTTAGGTGGGACTATTTTTATTTTTTTTATACCTATTATTATACATAACTTATATCTATATATAAATTTAAATTAAATTAATCTTGTTATATTTAACAGATTGTTGCGTAATTGGTAACGTATGGTACATCATGGTGTTTGGAGGAAGATATGCAGGAATGAATGTCACTCACTGGAGTATGCATGATTCTGGCCCTTGTGGTTGACATGCACGCCTGGGTTGGGCTTGCCAGACTTGGCCTGTCGTTCCAATTTTCTGAAATTGGCTCTCCTATTTTGGAACTAAATTCAAATCGCCTTTTCCGACATGCCTGTCCGTTCACTGCACTCCTTCCTCTGGTCTGGACCAGGGTTAGGGTTCAACTCAAACTCGTTAATTTCGACAATCCAACCACTGAAGTACACTCCATGAGTCATACCAGGAACATCATCTCTCGCTGCACCTCTTGGCTTCAACGAGTAAATCTTCTTGCTGTGTCCACCGGTGAAAACAGTACCATTCAGTCTAATTGTCTAACTGTCTAAATGTCTGTGTCTGAATTTCCAATGTCTGAATTTTCAATGTCTGAATTCTCAATGTCCGAGTTTTAAATGTCCGAACTTTAAATGTCTGAACTTTAAATGTCTGAACTTTCAGTATCTGAACTTTAAATGTCTGAACTTTAAGTGTCTAATGTTTAATGTCTGTGTCTGGATCTCTAAGTGTCTGAATTTTGAAAGTCTAATGTCTAAATGTCTAAATCTTTGAGATTGGAGTCTTTCTGCTTCAATGCACCATAGACACTATTAAAAATTGAGGTGGCATTTTTAAGAAACCTGCTGGGATACGCTCTTGAAAACAATCTCTTTGGCCTTGTCAATGATGTTGGACTTATCCACACAGTAGACGTGCTTGGCTCCTGCCTTAACGGCTGCCTTAACGGCTGCCTTAACGGCTGCCTTAACGGCAAATATAGACAAGACACCCGTCCCACCTCCAACGTGTAGGACAATTTTGTCTTTGAACAAGTGCTTTTTCTTGTACATCGCCAGTTGGCCCTCCACCAAACTTCCCTCTTAGGGTGTACTGGACCATCTGGACCATCCGGCCATTTGTATGTATCGAAACGGACTTGACCATTCCTCCTGCCTTGGTGGACTTGTTGGGCTTTGGCTCCGAGTTCTTTGAAGGTTACTTGATGAACGTGCAAGAAAGCGGCCTCATGGATGAACACTCTGTGCCCGAACCGAAGGGCATCTTGTGCGTACAACTTCTTCTGAAAACCCTCTTTAAACTGTACCTTTTAAGACATATTTATACAGTATTTCTTTTTTTTTTTTTACACATGTGATAATCTGGACTACGGTTACGAGCCACGTCTTTCTTCCCGGGTTATTTCACCCTAAGATGGTTCTGGTCGGAGCACTGAGCATAGTGCCATGTCAATTCAGAACTCGCACGATGCGACCAGAAACGTGCATACCAGTTTCGCAGCCAGTCAAAACACCACTATATAAACCGAGCATCCCCGTACATTTTTTTACAACCACTTTTCTCCCCAAAAAAGACAACAAAAAACAAGACGACAAAACACAACAAACACAGGTCGGAAACTTAGAGAACGAATAAGAGAACGGATACTCAAGCACAAAACATTACTACCCTCTAAATTGCTCAGAATATGGACTCTCTACTTATACGGACTGGAACCAGACTAAAGATTACAATAGCTCTGGTAGATTCCCATGGACCAGGGCCACCTCCAGAAACAAACCAACGAGAAGAAATACCAAGAGATTCAGGAAGAAAACTATGGTACAGGGCAGCAGACACTTCGAAGGAATTGGATAATGGCGAATATATGAAGGACAAATGAAGGATAGAAGGGAGAAATGAAGGAGAGAAGGGAGAAATGAAGGATAAAGGAAGACAAAGGAAGACAAATGGAGGACAATCATTTCATGGATGTGGAGCTTCCCCTCCCCAACATTGTTCAGAGGCCAATTCAAAAATCCTCCTAGTATCTTCTTGCGTCCGTGGGAATGAATTTGGAATATGAACCCTCAGAAACCACATTCAAATCATTACGAGGATTGAGACTTGGTACCAGGAAAAGGACTATAGTCCTCTATACTCTTCAAGATTACACTGGACTATACTCTTCTAGATTAACTGGAGTATACATACTGTATATACAGGAAAGTCATCCTTTCTGTTGCAGTCATGAGTCAATAGGAATAACCGCTTTTTTTAAAGGAGTCATTCTTTGGGGTGTTGTCTGGTCGAATCCGTGTTTACCATTGAGAGACATTTGGGAGACATTTGGTAAATGTCGTCGCCGGCTTCATTTACTGACCTGCCTATACACTCCATATGTACTCTGGTAAAGAATATAATAATACTGCTATGTTTAGAGTCTACTGAAGTCTCGTAAAGAAGATTTTGGAGTAGATTTGGTGATACAATTGCCTGGTCCTGCATATAGGGAGACCGGTGGGTCTAAAAAAAAAAAATAAGTCTTTTAGTACCAGAAAGATAGTACCAGAAAGATACTAGTAGTAGCTTATATATAGTAATATTTGTCTCTGTAAGTATCTTCAATTGACTTTCCTAGTCTATAGTACATCTCATGTCTATATACATGACTGCTATGATACATGCCGTCCACATTAACCCCAGCCGGTCACGACATGGTGGTGTCGTCGGTGAGGTCCTCGTCGGCCATGCCCAAGTAATTCTCCTGTTCCTGTACAAACTGCTGGGCGGGCTGCTGTACAAGCTTTTGTTGTTGAACATTGCCGTTGTAGCCCTCAATCACATACAGCTCGGCCTCATGCGACGGACTGAGCTGGTAGCCTTCACCGGGAGCAGGCGACGACCGCGCCGAGCTGGTGCCGTTCAACGACATGGGCGTGGACGGCAAGTCGTAGTGGTTCTGGCTGGCGTCGTACGGCTTTTCAAACGACATCTCCAGAAACGACACGTCCTCGAACTTGGTGCACGCCATGCCAGTGTGAGGGTCTGCCCACTGGCGCAACGATCCCCAGGGAGTGATTTTGACCGTGCCTCCTTCGGGGTGGTTGTACATGGGCCAATCCGACGATTGGGAAATGGCCTCCCGGTCTTTTTCGCCAAACGCCGCCTTGGGCTTCTTGCTATCGTTCTCCCCGTCCCTCTTTCTCTTGTTAGCGAAATTCATCGACGTTGTTCCTAGAATAATCCAATAATGGTGGTCTCGAATGTCACGTGAAGAAATGAACTGTTTGCTTGACCAACTGCTCTCCCCTAACCTCCTAGTGAGTAGCCAGTAACTTGAATAGTAGCTTAGTGACAAATAATCAAGCTTGGTCCTGTACCTAGGATGATCCTTGTCTTGGCTTCGGTCGTTAACTTTTGAGCCCCTAAATTCTGAGCCCCTAAATTCTGAGTCCCTAAATTCTGAGTCCGTAAAGTCAAATCCAACTTTTCTAGTAAAATCCTAGTAAGTTTTCTGTTGAGCGCGTCCAGCACGCAATCTGATAATAGAACAATTGAGCCAAAAGACACGGTCTTTGGCTATTTTTTTTTGGAAGGAAATCTCCAAAAATGATACTTGATGGAAAGAAATAGACGTGATTTGCGGCCAAAAACACCACAATGTCCAGGAAAAAAAACGTCCGGGGGAAGAAAAGGTTGGAAAAAAAGCAAAGGTTGAAAAAAGGCTAGAGTCTGGAAGTAGAAGATCCGAAATTGGCTCGTGGGGCCGAGGTCAGGCAGGTGCGGAGGGAGCAAAAAAAGCGGGTGCGAAAAGGTAGGAATGAGTAGAAAGTGTAGCTGGTGAAAAAAGATCCAGTCGGGGAAAAAGAAACGCGTGCGGAGGCACGGGTGTGTGCGCCAGGCTTGGCTACGCAAGCTGGCCATCACCAATAGCCATTCCCCTGCTGCTGCGCGAATACTTTGCGCGAAAAAGCTGGCTAATCCCTGGATATGGCTCTGGACTCTGGACACTGGACAGCACAGACATTAGACAGACACTGGACAGACACTGGACAGCTTTGGAAATTAGACAGTGGACCTTGTTATTTCGTTGGACATTTTGTCTGGCATTGGACATTTTCATTGACATTCCATTGTCCCTTTCATTGACCCTTAAGTGACACTGTCATTGACAAATAGACCTTAAAATTTGATATTCTGGGGCTGCATTGGATTGATTGGTTCTTGGATGTGGCAGAGTTCGTAATTTCTTTTCTTCTCATGACAATGTCCTGCACTTAAGTTCGTATAGAGTGAGACTTTCTTGTGGCTATTGTTCTGCCCATTGTAGAAACACCGTACAAATATTGTCTGGAAATTGTCTGCAAGATGTTCTGCACAAGACACGAGCTTGGGATAGTGACCTGATATATGCTGTAATTTTTGGGTTCGAACTGCGGACCTTCGAGTATAAACCAAACTTTAAAATCCAGGTCACGTGAGATGTGGCTGTCCAATCACATCACGCCAACCACTTCACCCAACCACTTCACCCAACCACTTCACGCCAACCACTTCACGCCAACCACAGTACGAGACCAAAGCCACACGTTAAAGCCAATGTCAAGGACAAAGTGAGAAGACTTGAAGCCACAAAATAAACCGGTGAGTTGGAGGGAATGGGCGGTCTGGAATGTGGCGAACCGGCTGGACACTTATTTGAACATTGAACACGTTTCGAATCCCGACGCTCAAACGGCCAAAAGCGCAACCAAGTTCGAACACTCCAAAGCTCAAACTAAGAAGAGACTAAAGTGGATTTGAAGTTATGCTTCATGCATCAAGCCACACTAGTTCTTTGTTCATTGCTTCGCTTATCCTCGGTTCGGTGAAGAGGCTGCATGCACAGATCTTGAAGTCGGCACGGCAGGCAAAATAATGGCGCGATTTTTGAGGCGGCACCGCCGTGTACAACTTAGACAGATGGCCGCCCCAGATCCAGCCTCGCGGCGGAAGCAAGCGCAGCATTTCGGCCGGGGTCTAGAGCGCATCGGCACCAAAAACAGAATATCCGCGCAATTGACTCAGAATACGCACGGGCGCACTTCCGAGTGCGTGCGTTTTCTCCGACGGACTCTAGCCGTGGATTTGGTTCCGGTGACGCTCTTCCAATATCGGCTTCATATAAATTGAAGGTTGGCCTCCATGCGCAACTGGCTCTTGTCCATAGCACCTACCAGAGGCATCCCTTTTTGTCTCCATAACTTCACTGCTCTTATTTCCTCCCCCTCCTTTAGAGCAAGCAACCCTTTGATTCAGCACAACCGAATCCCAGCCACTTGACAGGCCCCGGCTCCCAACCCGCATTCCTACCGCTTTTGAGGACTTAAAAGGACATTTCGTCGTCTTCTTCAGCGGCCCGTTCCAAATTACCGCTTCTGTGACCCATCTTTACTTGATTAGGCTCGAACGCCGGAAAGCACTAACGCCTGAAGTCATTTTTTAGGCGCCGTAACCTCAGGGCCCCAGGTTTTTGCTAACGCAGCAGCGCGAATTTGCCTCAACATTTTGGATCTGGGAGATTTCTCGGTCTTTGGTGTCCGCATTAGGCATTTCCTCCGTTCTATTTTGGGACATCCCCGGAGCTAGCACCCTCCGCAGACTTCTACTTTGCGCTGTACTGAGAACCCCTGTGGCTTACAAACGACCGCCGCGTCAACATTATCGTTGCTGCCTATATATTGCTACGTGGATTTTGATCCTCAGATACTTAAACATCCCGATCCGCTAGATTCCATTGTCGAATTTTTCCCATCCCTTCATTCTAGACTTTTGCGGCTCCGGACTTTCTCATTCTCCGTTCCGTATCACTCAGCATTACTAATAGTGATTGCCTGGTTCATCACATGAACTTTTCAGCTACTTACCCTATCATCGACTTACCACCATCCATTTATAGATCTGTTCTAGACCCAACTTTATTTTCAACGTCGGGTCTATTTTTTAACAGGTTTTCTATACCTACTTTTTTACATCTCAAATTCCTGATTTTGGAGGCCCTATATTTTCGTGACCATGTCAGGGACTCCAGGTGAAGATCATCACCACCACCAGAAGAAAAAACGGGTGGGCAAGGCTTGTGACCTGTGCCGCATCAAAAAGACAAAGTGTGATGGTAAAAGCCCTTGCTCCAGATGTGTGGCCGATAACAAGATCTGTGCCTTTGTCCATAAGAAGAAGTCTAAGGATAAGGTGCATCCCAGTGGGTACATCGAGATGCTTGAGACGCGAATCGAGATCCTCACCAAGTCGCTCCAGAAATTGATGGTCTTGTCCGAACCACACTTGCCGTTTTTGCAGGAGATCATCGAGAACGCCAAGCGCGCATCGCCGGCCTCGCTGCCTATCTCGGACGGAAATTCCGAGGAAGAGTGCTACATTCCCATTAACGAAGTGGTTTCGTATTTGCTGTCGAACTCTCGTGACTTTGCACATGCCACTCCGGACCTGAACCTTAGACTGCCAGATGAAGACTACTACAGAAGGCCGAGAGAATACTATGACTCCGAACTAAAGACCGAAGACCTTGGAACAGACACACTAGAGGAATTTAGTGGGGAACTAAGAACTGGGGAGCAGGTTCCCGTTCTCAGTTCCAATGGCTCCCTGAAGGCACCCAGGGCCATAAAGACGGAGCCACTAGTGAATCCATTGGCTGCCATAAAAACCGAGCCTGACGTGACCCAATTGGCTGAACTTGGCCATAGCAGGTCCAGCTCTTCGGCTCTGGTGTTCTCTCCGCAAAACCAGAGTATACGGGGGCTGGGCGAGGGCTTGGATTCGCTGGCGAAACCTGGCTTTCTGAGCTCCTCCACACAGGACTCTTTAAAGAATTTGGAGGCTTTGGAGGCTTTGGACTTAGGGTTTCTGAACAACTTGGATGCGGACATCTTCCCTCGTCGGTCTAACCTGATGTTCATCAACAACTACGCTCCGCCCTCCACATCCCAGCTGCCCGTTTCGTCGCTCTCCAACAAACTCGAAAGCCACTACTTGGATGAGCAAAGCATCCACAGCATCAGAAGACTGGTGTCCCATAAATCACACCAGCAAAAGAACAGTGGGCACGTGCACAAGCCTGCATACGTTGGCCATTCCCACCTTAACTCGTCGTGCACTAGTTTCTTGGCCAACAACGGCAATGTGTTCCATGGGCTGTCGTCGAGGTTGATTGTATCTCCCGACACCCTACCACTGGAGGTGGACGGCTATAACCAAGAGGATGTCAAGCGCATCAACGATGAGGACTACTTTCTGCTAGCGAGCGAGAAGATCCGGAACCAGCCACCATCGGAGTTGGTGCAGAACGATCTCCCGTTTTACCTAGATACAGAGATTCTTCTGGGCAATCCTTTTCTTAGTTAAAGAAGGGATTGTCTTGCATAATTGACGCTGGTCTTCAAGTGTGCTCCTATTTATAGAGATAAACATAGAGTGAGGAGACTTTATGTTAGTTGGAAGACATTTTGTTAGTTGGAAGACATTTTGTTAGTTGGAAGACATTTTGTTAGTGAGAAGACGGTGAGACGTAGTAGAAACAGTGATGCACAATGAGGTGTTTCAATACTGAACACACATGACGTGAATACAAGAATAGACATGCCATTTGATATCTCTATGCTGTTTTGGTGGCCTTCACCACCACGGGAATCATTCCTCCGGTTCCAATAGCAAAAGGACGGTGGCCCAACACTAGCAATTGCGCCCGGATGGATCCCGAGTGGGACGTGACACTGATAAACTGGTCTGCGTGTTTATCGGTATGCTCAAAGATATACTGGAACCCGCGCTCCTGTCTAAGGGCCTGTTCCCATATCTTCTCTCTATAGTCTGTCTTGAAGTAAACATCCTCCTCCTGGAAGCCATCTTCTATAATGAAGCCTTTGGGCGAGTACTTCTCGGCAATCACTCTGCGGGGAGACCTCTTATCGCAGAGATGGACGCCGATGACTTCCCTAAAGTCCTCCTTGATCAACGGCTGGATTTCATTGGTATCAACGTGGCCTTCCCACGTGCCGATCAATGTATCAATGGACCGGCGGAACGGCGACGAGTACCATTGAGTAGGCAAGTGAAGCCCATCGTTCAACTCCACCTTGAGCTGGTGGTGGTTATCCTTGGCCTGATTTTGACCCAAATCAGTAAGCTCGGGGTCCGGCGCCCAGACGATTTCGCCGTCGCCTGTCCGATGCAGCCAATACTGGTTCCACTCTGTTTCCCCATACTTGAGGTTGGCCAAATTGTGGTATCCCTGGCCATGGCGCCCCAAGAGAAAGAGCTTATAGGAGACGTTTTCAGGGCTGGCTTCGTTGAGCTGTGAAATCTCCTGGCGGATCTGCAGCCATGGCTTCATGCGGCCCAAGTGTTCGTCGAGGTAGTTGAACTTGGTCTCGTCCGTCTCGTCCAACTGTTGCTTGAAGTAACCGGGCACTGCCTCAAACTGCCACCGGTCACTGCCGAGTTGTGCATGTGCTTCCTTGTAGAGAATACGGTCATCGGGGAGGATCTGGGAGTTGACCACGTCAATTGAGTCCGGCTTGGTCGACATGGTGGGTGTGGTGCGAGGCTAAATTGAGGCTAGATGGAGGCTAGATGGAGGCTGAATGGCGTGCGCTTGGATGCTCAAGGCTGCGTCACGTGCAGACTGTGGCCCACTTTCCGGTCCAGTACTTCCAATGTAAATGACAATCACTCAGTATAATTTTTACGTGTATACCACTATCACTATTACTATTACTATTACTGTATAGTTATAGAAGTACTGCAGTCAAGGAAGTACTGTAGTCATAGAAGTACTGTAGTAGGACCAGGTATAATCTGGAGAAGCTGGGGTATTCAGATCATTTTAGTCCAGATATAGATCTAACAAATGACTCAACTATACAGAAGGGTTTTACCTTGTGAACTGGTAGCACGAGGTAGAATGCAGGACTCTGGTGTTGGCTGGTACTTTGTTTAAGCACTACAATTGGACTTCTAGCTCTGGATTCCATGTAACTTGGCAGCTACTACGTAACCAAATACCGGAAAATACCACCAATAATTCTTGAAGGAGTAATTTTTCTTTCTTGTAAGATTGTGACTTTAAGCTTCGGATTGGGTACTGTTGTGATGAAAAGAGAAAAATAAAGATGCTTAAGATCATGAAATGGACAGATAAGACAGATAAGACAGACAAGACAGATAAGACAGATAAGACAGATAAGACAGATAAGACAGATAAGACAGATAAGACAGATAAGACAGATAAATGGAATATAGTTAATATCCTTGGTAAAAATATATAACTCTATTATCATCCGTAGTGGGACATTAGAATACCGATTTTCCATCAACAACCTCTTGTTGCAGTAAGGTATATCTTCTAGTAATACCAAGATATATAACTCCAAGCCCCCAGTTGTGATGAATTTTATTTAATTCTGTTTAAATTCCTTTAAGTGCTTATTCCGAATATACGTTTATTTAATGGTAGAAGTTAAAATACTTGATATTGGGGAAGACGATAATTCCCATACTAACATAACTTTAATGTATAGTGCGAGTTGGGCCTATTTATATTGCTCACCAGCCAAGACCACCATGTCACGTGAATGAGAAATAGCATAATGAGAAATGGCATAATAAATTCCCATATAGATACCATAAAGCCACACGTGACCTATATATAGATGAATAACTAGATCCATATTTAGATCCATATTTAGATCCATATTAAGATCGGTATCTGGATCCGTATCACGTGATCCTATAATTAATGTCTCCAAATTTATTCAAGTGTAGCAAATGGTGGGGTGTGTACCGGTTACTCTTTTTTCTGGCAAGTGCAGCAGTGGGACATGCGACTCGCACCGTGGAGCATAAAGCGATAGCCAATCCAATAGCCAGAATCAATGGCCAGCCAAAGCAAAAGCAATAGAAAAAGCAAATAAAACAATACAAGGGTTATTTCCGTTTTCTCCGCCTTTTCTATTCCATACATAAATACTCTTTTTTTTTCGGGCCTTCTGGCGTGCTTCTCGTGGGTTTGTTTAAGGCGGACCCTCCCTCGGGTCGTGCGCCCACCACTCCCCGACGCTCAGAAATACCATCAAGCGTGTTCACCTCGCATACTTCTCCTCTACTCTTCACACTTGTTCAACCTCCCACAGCATCCGGCCCCAAAGTCTCCCGCCGATATTCCCCCCGCCCCCCCGTTAAAACCCTTCCCCCACCATGGACAACATGAATGACGATTTCTACCCGTTGGCCTTGCTCATGGACGAGTTGAAGCACGACGATGTATCCAATCGTGTGTCCGCTATGCAGAAGCTCGACGCCATTGCCATCGCCTTGGGCCCCGAGAGAACCTTACACGAATTGCTTCCCTTCTTGAATGAAGCCGCCCAGGACGACGAGGAGGAGGTGTTTGCCGTGATGGCCGAGAAATTGGGCTCCTTTGTGCCTTTGATCGGTGGCCACCAGAACAGCGAGCCCTTGATCCGCGTCTTGGCCGTGTTGAGTGCCATGGAAGAGCCTATTGTGCGTGATAACGCTGTGGATTCCCTCAACTCCATCAGTCTAGAATTGACCGACGAAGAGGTCAATGGCATCTTCTTGGAACTAATCCGCTCCTTGAGTCAGGGCGACTGGTTCTCCAAGAAGGTTTCGCTGTGTGGCTTGTACAAGTCCGTTATTGTCCGTGTGGACTCCTCCACCAGAAGAGACTTGTTGATGCTCTACTATAGCTTGGTTTGCGATGAGTCTCCTATGGTCAGAAGAAGTGCTGCCAAGTACTTGCCTACCTTGGTCGACAAGATGACTGAACACTCCAAATCTACTTCTTCCTCCTCCGATAAGGTCGATAGTGAAGACTTGGAAATTATCTCCAAAATGTTCCACAACTTGATCAATGATACTCAGGACAGCGTCAAGTTGTTGAGTATCGATGTGTTGGTGTCCATCTTGAACTACTTCCATTCCACGAAAAACATTTCCCACAATTCCGACTGCTTGGCCAGTGCTTTGAAGTTAATAAAGGATGAGAGCTGGAGAGTGAGGTATTCTGCAGCTGATCGTTTCGCCGACATTGCTGTCAACTTCGCCGACTCCGGTCCCGATTTGCTTAAACTCATTGATCCTTTCATCAATTTGATGAAGGATGTGGAAGGTGAGGTCAGAAAGGCCATTGCCAAGCAGTTGCCCAAGTTCTGTGTATTGATCAAGGACTTGAAAATCATCGAAACTAAAATTATTCCTGTTGTTGGAGAATTGAGTCAAGACTCCCACGAGAACGTGAGAGCTGCCTTGGCCTCCACGGTGACTGGTTTGTCCCCAATCTTGCCCAAGCAATCCACCATTGACATCTTGTTGCCCATTTTCCTTAATATGTTGAGAGACGAGTTCCCTGATGTTAGATTAAACATCATCTCCAACTTGTCTGTGGTCAATGAAACCATTGGCATCAATTTGTTGTCTACAAGTTTATTGCCTGCAATTACCGAGTTAGCCCAGGACAACAAGTGGAGAGTGCGTTTGGCAATTATTGAATATGTCCCTAAATTGGCCAGTCAATTGGGAGAGTCGTTTTTCAATAATGAGTTGTTGACCTTGTGCATGTCTTGGTTGTGGGACCCCGTGTTTGCCGTAAGAGATGCCGCAGTCAATAACTTGAAAGAATTGACGGTGATCTTCGGGTCCAAATGGGCTGAGAGTCAGATTGTCGCACGGTTGTTGAGCATCAAGGACGAAAACATCAATGAAGACGAAGGATCGAATGCTGAGCAGGTTGATTTCTCCAACTTCATCATCAGAATCACATGCCTCTTTGCCGTCACGAAGTTGATCCCCGTGGTGGACCAAACCATTATCATCAACAAAATATTACCATTTATCGACCAACTCACGGATGACCCCGTGGCCAATATTCGATTCAACGTTGCCAAGTCATATTTGACTGCAGTGCATGCGTTGATCAAGACCCCCAGCAGCGAGGTGAGTAAGTTGATTGAGGATGATATCATGACTAGATTGAACGGCTTGCTGAGTGATGTGGATGTGGATGTGAGATACTATGCCAACGATAGCACTGAGCACATCAAGGCTTTGGCACAGTGAAGATATGATCATGGAGGCCATTAGCATAGTGGAAACGTTTGGAGTCATATACATTCAGCTGGCTCAGCATTAATGCTATTTGTTCATTTATAGGGTAATTTAGAGCGATTGAATTAGAGTCGATTCTATCCGAACCAGTAGAATCTCTAGTTATTATGGTCTATGGATGTATTTTAATTGTGAGCGTTGGCCTTGGCCTTTTCTAGTTTTTCAAAGTCAAAGTCAAACGATGCCCCACACCCACATGATGTAGACGTATACGGAGAGTCCACCATCTTAAACGACGACCCGATCAATTCCGTGGTATAGTCCAATTTGGAGTCCTGTAAGATTTCCAACGAAGACTCATCAAAAAGAATCCGAGCCAAGTCCATATCTGTTCTTTGAAAAACAGCCAAATCTCCATCCTCGGCGAGTTCCTTGTCCAAAGTAGTAAGCTCGAAATTATACTGGAACCCATGGCAGCCCCCCGATTCCACCTTGACCCGAAGGGCAAACTTTTCATTCACCAGCCCATCGTCGTTTTTGGCAATCTCCTGCAACTTATCCCTGGCAGTCTCGGTGATGCCAATCTTAAGGTCAGTGTGACCGCGCACAAGCTGAGTCATGTTAAACGGTTCGGCCTCCTTGGTCATTTTTTGTACCTGCTCTTTGCTGGGTTCTTTGGGTAGAGCAAACGACGAGGGTGTAAGGGTTTTGGACTTGGGAGGCGTGCCTGGGGTTTCAGGGGTGCCAGTACTCTGATTTAGTCTGGTAAAGGTCAGGAACCGAATCGGTCTTCTAGTGCGACCAGCGGACCTGGCCACGGCCCTCAAATGCATTAGTCTAATCAGAATCATCAATGAGGTGTTGTATATGCAGGTTGAAGTAGTTCAAGAGTCAACTCCTGATGTCTTGAGTACTGTGAAATGTGAAATGTGGAAGGAGAGGTTGTGGGAATAGAATTCGGAGTAAGACTAGGAGTAGGAGTGGAGTGGAGATGTGGTGCTGACTAAAGTGCGAATGATTCGCTGCGCGCTGCATGCATGCACAGATTTACTGATTCTTCACTCACAGTTAATGACTAATGCACTGACATATTCTATAGACTGGATGGCCGGACCATCTAAATGTACTCATCGTCCGAGACTCTCCATGAGCTTAATAACTTCAAGTGGCTCCAGTCCTCCTTGGGACCCTCCATACCCCAGGCAATCCATCTAAAGTACCAGAAGGTACCGATCACCATGACATACAAGGCCGCGTAGATGGCAAGATATGCAAATCTGTATGCGGGCTTGCTGGCCGTCTTCAAAGGTCTGGTGAAGGCCTCCACCTCGTAGACAAACACAATCATGGCAAAGTATAACGCGGGCAAGTAGTGGTGCACGTACGTGACTCTTCCCATGATCACAAAGGGCAAAAAGTGCAAGCCCCATCCGAGCATTGGGTAGATCCCTCCCATCAAGAACTGCTTGAGTGCGAGCTCGCTCTTGAAGTCGTTGATTTGTCTCTGCCATCTGATCAAGTGGTACAAGGTGACGAAACAGAATAACACAACTCCAACGGACGAAGTCCACGTGGTGGCGGGCGAGCCAACCAAAAAGTACTTGATCTTATCGTCGGCCCATGAACACATTCTAATTCCGGCATGCAACGTGGGCCACTCCCACCACTCCGAGGCCAAGTCATCTTGCTTCTCGTCATCTGGCACCAAGGCATTGTTGGTGGCCATCATGGCCAAGTTAAGCTGCACAAAGTCCTTGAGGAATCTGGTCTTGGGCAACTTGAAGTTCTCTGGAGCATTAGGCAAAATCTCGTTCCGGTTGTTCTCGATGTTCCACCATGTTCTCTTGTCCTTTTTGAACGGGTTCTTGAAACACGCAACCTCTCCCTGTCTGAAACCCCATGCAGGCAAGCTGTTTCCTGTAACTCCCAAGTAACAGTTCATGGCATTGTTCTTCAATCTGAACGAAGTACTCAAGGGGTGCAACACGTCCTTGTCTTCAGAACCAAAGTTTTCCATGATCTCCACCTCCCAGTCGTCCTTGAGGTCTCCAACAGTCATGTTACCGTATCCCGCAACTTCATATTCGGAATTGAGCACTGGGGCTGCAACTTCGTGTGTGTGCAAGTTTCTACCGGTCATTGGGTGGATCAATCTGACCACCATCTTGTCTTTGACGAAAACTGGCTCCTTATTGTTCTCAGTGTCATAAAATTGTTCTGCACGACTGAACTGGAAAACCCAGTTGTTGTTGGAGTCCTTGTGCGAGTAAGTGGTCACCTGTTGTTGTTTAGAACCTTCTGGGAAAGCCTGGACGTGGGAGTGAAGCAAACCACCGGTCAAACCCTGACTTTTGAGGGTAACAAACGAGTGACCAATGGTAACATCTCTTGGGCCACCTCCAACATCAGAACCGTGCAAGTTGGCTTGGAACAACGACGACATGTTGGAATCTCCGGTTCCGGACTTGTACAACAAATCAAAGTGAAGCTTAAAGGCCAACAAGAACACACAGAATGGAATGACAATCAAGGCTAAGATCCGGGCGGCCCAGTGGTACGAGTACTTGGTCCAGGAAACCGTCTTGTCACCGAACATGTTCCATAAGTCCACCACGGTGTAGATACCCACCAAAATGGTAACAAAAAGTCCCACCATCTTGGTGGAGCATGTGCATCCAATAGCAATACCATTGAGCATCAACCACTTCCACCACTTGCGTGAGAACTGGAGGTTTTTCTTGTTAAAGTTGTTGAATCTGGCCAAAGTGAAAACAACGGTGGCCGTGAAGAACAAAAGCGGCGAGTCAAGCAAGATGAACTTACCCAAAGTCACGTAGGATAACTCAAACGTCACCATGAGCGTGTACAACCAAGTAGCAGGGATGGAGAAGCCAATCTCCTTGGCAGTGAAGTATGCCAATGGAGCACACAAGGCAGAGAAGGTGGCCTGGAACAATCTCATCTTAGTGTAGTCAATGTAGTCCGGGTAATTTTCGCCCGAAGGGAAATCCCACGAGCCGTTGTAGCCCGCCATCCAGCCCGAAAGCCCGACCAAAATCTTGGCCAATGGAGGGTGGACATCGTGGTAGAACTCGTGTCTCAAGTAATAGGAACCAAACTTTCCAAAATGGGCCTCGTCCCAAACAACAGCATCGTTCAGCGAGATACGGTACACTCTCAACACAAACGAAGCAATGGTGAACACAAGTGGTGCCAACCAAGCTTCCAAGTCCAACAACTCACTGATGGTGGACTGGTTATATTTTTCAGTGGCCGAGAGGTCGGGCACTTGAGCAAGGAGGTCCAAGTCCTCGGTGGCAGCCGCAGTAGCCAGGCCCAGTTTGCGGGCCTTCACGTTGGAATCACGGTCCAAGGTAGCGCCTGAAGCAGACATGGTTTGTGAATACGCTTGGAGGTGTAGTGAGAAATGGAGGTCGGGCCATGGAAATAGTGCGACGATACGTGTTAAAACGCGCGCCGCGTATGCAGGCCCGGCCTAGTTCCGTGCATGGGGGACCAAACAACGAGAGTCCAAAGCAAGGAGAAGGAATTGGGGGGAGCGGGGATTAGGGAAAGTTGGTTTGTTTAGTTAGAGCGGAAGTGGGAAGGTTTGCAGTCACGTGATTCTGGAAGAATTGACTGATTCTTGGTCCATGACCAGAAAGGTTAGGGTTGAATGGACCGAGCACGGCATTGGGCCAATGGAACGGACCAGTACACCCTAAGGGCACGTCAAGGGACGCCAACTTAAAAAAACAAAAATAAGGTTTAGGGTGGTGTTCTGATGAATTATTTATAGTTTTGGCTTTAGGAGTAGTTTACAAAAAGAAATGGATTTTTAGTTCCTCACTAAAGGTTCTTATATTCTCCGGCAAACGTGCGACTTCTGTAAAAGTCGCCCTCCTTCCACACTCCCCAGACCAAAGGGCGAAAATCAAAAACGAAAAATCAAAAACGAAAAATCAAAAACGAAAAACCAAAAACGAAAAACCAAAAACGAAAAAACCAAAAAACCAGAAATTACTAATATAAAATAATCAATACTGCGGTATTTCCTAATTTTGAAACCTAATACTATTTTCTTTTTTTTTAAATTGTAATTGCTTTTTTCAAGAACCTCTTAATACTACATCTTCATTCAAGCGTGGTCTTTTGGTAGGTCAATACACAATTGTTCCTTCAGAAAGTGACTGGGAATAGAGACCGCGGATTTCAGTGCGTCCATCAATGCTCACTAAATGGTTCTCACTAAATGGTGCTCACTGGATGGTGCTCACTGGATGGTGCTCCTGATGATGGTGCGCCAACACGTCCATGGGTGCAAACCTCAAAGTCTCCCACCCACCCAAAGGTCCAGTAGTAGAATTATAGAGTGGAAGTGTAGTGTAGAATCATAGAGCAGAATCATAGAGTAGTAGAACAGTGGAATAGTAGAACAGTCGAATAGTAGAACAGTGGAATGGTAGAATGGTAGTGTAGAATGGTAGTGTAGAATAGAACATTTAAACAATAAGAATAGAAGATAAATTCTGCAGTACATATATACAATGTTAAAGAAAGGGTTGATTACTATAATGGGGGAGGTATAGAAAAGTGGTTAAAGGGACATAAGCAGAAAGTCTAGATATCAGCAGAAAAGTCTAGACAAAGCGTTTGGACATGAAAATACATATGAATCCAGATTTCATGAAGATGTAGAATAGGGGTGGGCAATTATTGCGTGATGATTTGTGATTGGGTGATTTTTTTATTGGTTTCTTGGATTCTTGGATTCTTGGATTCTTGGTTTCTTGGTCTCTTGGTCTCTTGGTCTCTTGGTCTCTTGGTCTCTTGGTCTCTTGGTATTAGATTATGGTTAACTCTAAAAAATTTGTTTATAAAATATGGGGCAAATGTTTTGGTCTGATGAGACTAGAAAAAATAAATAGAGAGATTAAGTTTATTGACGATTTTTCAAAGGATGATTTCTTCGAGATTAAAAGAGAAGCTAGAGAATGCAGTGAATCCATAATTCTGTTAAAGAGAAAAGGTTTAAGGGACCAATTGCTTGAGATGTTGTAGTGAGTGGGAGATACGAGGGTGTGGTCGGAATGGCCAATCTTGGTCTTTTAAAAAGGCACGCACGCTATAGAATTTGACTTTAAAATATTCATTGCAATGTCCGGAATTCCAGCATTCCAAAAAACTCACCTGCATATTATTTGGATGAAAAAAAAGGGGGTTTGCGTTGGGCCTTTTTCTGCTGACCTTGCCTGGTGCACGGGTGTGCCGCGGGAGCAGTTCCGGGGGTTGCAGCCATTTCTTCAACTCCCATCCTTTGAGAGTAGGAAAAATCACATATCTAAAATAAAGGAAATGAAAATATAAAAGATAGCTCCTCCCGCTTTTAATTTACAACCCACATTTTTATTTCCCAACTCTACTGCTGACTTCCATGCCTATCCCCTAACCTCCACTGTTTTCTTTAAGTCTTATACTTAGCATATCTCAAAGGTATCATAATTTTCAATTTGTCTTGCAATTATGTGGGACTCGTGGAGGTACGTAGCGATCGGAGACATGTTTTCGAAAAACCCTCTTTGTTAGTTGTGATATACGTTCTTTAGTATTTCGCGTGACCCTTGAGTTTCCTGGGGCAGCCTGCATGAAGGGCATGAGATTTCTTTAGCCAATACAAGGATTTTCCGATCAATAAATCGTCATAAGGGCCATGAATCGACATAAGGGTCTCCTGAATCAATGAGTCATTACAATATTGTCTGTTGCTAAAGGATAAATTCTGGTTGCAATAGATGATACTAGACTATGCTATACTCACTGTACTACGCTTCTTAGGGTGTACTACGCTTCTTAGGGTGTACTGGTCTATCTAAGGGTGTACTGGTCTATCTTAGGGTGTACTGGTTCTTTTGCATCAACAAGCAGAAATTGAAATTCTCTATCTTGATTTTTTGGGATCCTTGGCTAGAGCAAATGGTGGTAGTACAATTCGGTGTAACAGCTCTGATCATTATACTCGTCTGCAGTACAGTAAAAGTGGATTTGTTGGGAAAACATTGGTTTAAATTTGGTCTCCCAAACACGTTTTTCTTAACGAGATATATGTAGATTTTAAAGTGAAATGTAATGAGTTTCTGCTTTATGGACGGTTCTGCGGTGTGCATCTCTGGTCGATGGTACTGCACATATCACCTGCAACCCATGCACCCTTTTCCAACACCAAACAGCTTTAATTTTTTTTTTCAAAAAGAGGATTTTTACAAGGACTTTTACAAAGTCATCAGTATATGTTTGAGTGACCTGTATATAATCGGAATGTGGAGTAGTGGAGTAAATGAATTGGACTAGGCTTCTCATTAGACTGAGACTGAGGTGGTCAGTAGAGTGCTGAGTACATGATTCTATGCAGTAGATGAGAAAACCATTTAGAATTGCTATTTACGCAATTGTTATGATATTAGTCGTGGCTATTGAATACGTGAATACGGTGGCGGTGATGAATGTGGGGTGATGAATGTGGGGTGATGAATGTGGCGGTGGTGAATGTGGGGTGGTGAATGTGGTGACGGTGGTTGGCCTGACCGACACACGTGACCCGTTGCGTAAACGCGCGGGAAGGTGCGTAACTCTCAGACTGCGCCTCGAGAAGCAGATTGAGGCGCGCACGACTCTGCATCGCGACATCCTCACGCCAAACGAAAAAAAAATCTCTCCCAAAATTTTTCACAACCACTACCAAAATGGCTTTCGACAAATCCAGCATCAAGACCTCTGCCTACTCGTCCAGATTCCAAACCCCTTTCCGTAGAAGACAGGAGGGTAAGACCGACTACTACCAAAGAAAGAGATTGGTTGCTCAATCCAAGGCCAAGTACAACTCTCCTAAGTACAGATTGGTGGTCAGATTCACCAACAGAGACATCATTGCCCAGATCATCTCTTCCACCATCACTGGAGATGTTGTCTTGACTGCTGCTTACGCCCACGAGTTGCCTCAATACGGTATCAAGTACGGTTTGACCAACTGGTCCGCCGGTTACGCTGTCGGTTTGTTGGTTGCCAGAAGAGCCTTGAAGAAGCTCGGTTTGGACGAGACCTACACCGGTGTCGAGGAGGTCGAGGGTGAGTACGAGTTGACTCAAGCCGTTGAGGATGGCCCAAGACCTTTCAAGGTTTTCTTGGACATTGGTTTGCAAAGAACCACCACTGGTGCCAGAATCTTTGGTGTCTTGAAGGGTGCTTCCGACGGTGGATTGTACGTTCCTCACTCTGCCAAGAGATTCCCAGGTTGGGACATTGAGTCCGAGGAGTTGGACGCTGAGCTCTTGAGAAAGTACATCTTCGGAGGTCACCTTTCTGAGTACATGGAGGAGTTGATGGATGACGATGAGGAGAAGTACAAGCAAGTCTTCAAGTCCTACATTGAGAACGACATTGACCCCGAGGACATTGAGGAGATCTACGCCAACGCTCACGAGAAGATCAGAGAGGACCCAACCTTCAAGCCAACTGAGAAGAAGCACAGCAAGGCTGAGTTCGCTGCTGAGTCCAAGAAGTTCAAGGCCGTTAAGTTGACCAAGGAGCAAAGACAAGAGAGAATCAACAAGAAGATTGCTGACTTCAAGGCCAACAACTAATTTAGTTAGTTTAATCCACGCTTTCTTTATCAACCTGTACCCATAACCTGCTTTATTCAAGCTGAACTGTATCTACATGCCATACCAGACAGTATACAGTATACTGAGTGGAAACCCCTAGAGCATTCCATCGTAAAAGCATTCTGTCATTAGGTATTAGACAATGACAGGAATGGCACTGCATATTACATGGCAATAGTCAGGTGGGTATAGTCCAGGAGTCTCTTTCTAGTCTAGTGTAAAATGAAAGTGGTTCCAGTTTAAGATTAGCCCCTAGTATTTTAGCCAGTGGTAGAAATGTGGAGAGCCGTGTGTGAAGAGTGAAGAACTTCAACCCTTTGTTAAACTGGAACTCTTACGAAACCGGTCTCAAACACTCTAGTCAGCGTGGCACTTTGTTCCCACGTCAGTGATTTGTATTCCGTGAACATCAATATCCTCTAGATACTCTTAAAATCGGTAGTAAGTATATCGTCATGATTCCCTTGGTTTCCTCTGATTCCTTGGTTTCCTCTGATTCCTTGGTTTCCTCTAGGTATATTGCCCAAACCAGTGCTGATGGTTAATCTCAGCTTCACTATATTTGCTGCAAATAAGGTTTCCCACAATTGCCCTATTGATCACGCTTTTCTTGCAATTCAGGTATACAAGTGTAATTCAAGGAGCAATTCACCTTTGCCAAAAGTATGGTGTGAAGATATAGTGAGGCTTCAGTGGGTGCGAAATGGTTATGAGAAACAAAAGGCCTGCCAGACACGGAAACTGAAAGACTTCAATGTAATTGGTAGGAGACCAGTACACTCAGAATTATAAGGAAAGTAAGTGCTAGGAAATTAAAGTTTGATACGTTTATAACTTATAACTTCTTTATTTATAACTTATAGATATCCCTGATAATAAGAAATTTCTTAAGTGTGGGATTTTTTCAAATGATGGTTATATTAATATAATAAATAAGATTGACTCAAAATAGTAGATTTTCTATAGGATCACTAAATGGTTTTGAATATTCTTTCTAATATTAACCAGGCCAATTGAAATAAAGCCAAGTGACTTTATTACAAAAAGTAGTAGGTTTCGAGACTTGAGGTTTGCTTGGACGTCATCAAGTCGCACACCTCTCCCTTTCTCGTTCCACTGCTCGTTCCACCTCCCACTTTGACTCACTCACTCACTCCCTTTCTCACTCACCATCAAATCACCACCAAATCTCCATCAAATCTCCACCAAATCACCACCAAAAAAAAATCTCCTTCAAAACCTGAATCAATCTCCATCACCAAAACCATTACCAAAACCTATGAAAAAAAAGCTTGACCAAAAAAAAAACCACTAATTCTTTTTTTCTGGGATTCTGGAAGTTTGTAGTATCATTGGCTCATGGTCTGTGGTTGTAGTCTGGGGTTGAAGTCTATGGTTGTAGCCTGAGGTTGAAGTCTGAGGTTGAAGTCTGAGGGAGTGTGGTGATGGTGTTTCAGAGCGCGTGGTGACCAGTACACCCTAAGATTTATAAGGAAAGTAAATGTTAGGAATCAAAGTTTGATAGGTTTAGAAGTAAAGGAAATGCTGGAGATATGAACCCACGATTTACTGATATATTAAGATTTAGTAGAGTCTCTGGTGGTCATTAGTCTGCAGTTGTCAGTACTTGTCAGTACTTGTCAGTACTTGTCAGTAGTTGTCAGTAGTTGTCAGTTTTTGTCAGTAATCATACTGTTAAGAAGGTAAACCTCGCATCATTAATACTAAAAAAGCGGATATTTTATAATTCTCAAATCTTGGTTCATATATTTTACCGTCGGATCATTACGGTAATGGATCGAGTTTATATAATGGATTCTCGCATGGCATCCTGCGTATAGTCAAGGTTCCAGGATAAAACCTATAGAGATCCCAAGGTAGTGTTGACCTAGTGACATTTTTTTTGATTTTTTCGATTCTTTTGATTTCTTTGATTTTCGGGGAATTAACCTTTTTATCATTATTTTTTGGGCGATTTTGATCCCAAAGGCTGCAAATACTCTCCAGTTCATGTCTAAGGTGGGCATATACTGAGTATTCAGTTATCGTCTAGTACTAAATTTCTGAATTTTCAAATCCACTTATGGTCTAGTCTAGCCTCTTTCAGAATCAACTTTAACTAAATCCATTTAAAGGAAAGTTTGGAAAATATTAGAGAGTATTTTACTAGCAGTCATAGCCTTTGACACTACTTCATGGTCAGTGCCATTTTCTGAGATCAATTGCTGTGCTGGTTTATGATACTATACAATAGTCATCGTCGATGTTTTCTACGAGATTATAATAGGAGTAAGTTTAAGTCGGGTGCAGAGTACCAGTAAGACATAGGAATGTGTGGATGGTGTGTGTAGAAGAGGCAGTTCCAAGGCTTATATCCAGTTCCGACCTATTGACTCAGGTCGTTTCATCCTCCCCACGAAAAAATATATCGAGTATTTTTGGAACTCAATAGACTATTCATATTTTCGTCACCAAAATATCCTCAGGGGAACGTCTGCTTTCAAGTGTGTAAAGAATTACATCGAGGGTCTCTTGGGCACGTGACCTTTCCGGGGGTCCCACTCCACTACACACTACCAACCTACAGTATACACTATAATACAGGTTTCATGTAGGGAACGGTGTACTGTTCAGTAGTCATGAGGTGGGTCTGCTTACTATGGTCTACGGATGTTTACTGCTACTCTTCTCTGGTGAATTGGCACAGACACGCCTGGAGTCCATGTTAATTTGATACTTCATCTATAGCCTATTGCGACTCCTAAATTCCACCACTCAATGATAGTCTCAAACAGCTGAATAAAGGCAATATATCAAAAATAAGTAATATGACATGAAAGTCTATATTGACTATATTACCACGTTGGAATGATAACGGTTAGGAGACCAAATATGATTTCCATGGTAGAGTGGCATTAACCCATGTTTTCCCCATCACTTCTCTGCTATAAGCCACAGTGGCTATAGATCCCAGTAATATAGAATATAGAACTAGAGGACTGGGACCAGACATTCTATTGAACTAAAGCACTGGCTTTAGATAAGTCTGGTCACATGACCATGCCGTTCCCAATTTTCTTCTATTCTAGTCTTGTTTGTTAGACCGAACCCTTTGTGCTTCGTTCAACAACTTGTCGTAGGCTTCATCGACCACCGGATGCACGTCTGTCTCGTCGCTGGAGTCAATGGAGATCGCATCTTCAGTATCTCTGTCGGGAACCAGTTCGTTTTTATTTGGAACTGCTGGAGCTGCCTCGCTTGAGGGGAGGTCCGGGGCTTCTTGGCCCTCGGATGTTCCAGTGTTGTAGATATTATCAAGACTGATGCGCTGCGTGTTGATCTTGGCAATCAACTCTTGCACGGAATCCACTCCTTTAGCATCTATAATGGCTTCACGAAGCTCGGACCCGGAGGGAAGTGCTGCCAAAACGGGCACGTCTTGCTTGGGCTCCTCCACCTTTTTATCGCTGATGTTTTCTGCACTTTCTCGGTGCTCCATATAATAGCCCCATCTCAAAAACTCTCCTTCTTCTTCTTCTTGTTCCTTGGCATGCACTGATGTTTGAGAGACCGACTTCATCAAAACAGGCCGTCCCGTGAGGTTATCCACAGGAACACTCCGGCCATCGGAGTTAGCATCAAGCACCACTAAATGAGGCTGCAAAGTTTCCGTGTCTTGTAAAACCACATTGGCTGGCCGCGAGGATTTGGCCATGAGAATGGGTCCTGCATCAATCAACGCCTTGGAGCTTTCATGGAGCTGCTGTCTGTCTTCTTCCGCATTGGGCTGGGCCAATTGTCTATTAGTAAGTGTCTCTGTTCCGCCGACCGAAGGACTGGGGCTCATGGAAACACTTGTGAAAGCTTTGGCCTTTTGCTCGAACATATGAACAAGCTTTTCAAGAGACGCATCCAAGAGACAAAACCGCAAAAGTTTTTCTTTACCTTCAAAAGAGAGCTGACCTGAGTTCCGTTTTTGGAAAAGCTTGTCGATGATCTGATGGATTTCTTTCCTCAAAGAGTTTGTTCTGTTAATCAAAGCATTGGTGATGATTTTTTGGAGATTCAAGTCCACTTCTCCAGGCACTTTGTCTCTTTCTAAAAGCATTTTCTCTGCTGTCTCCATCAATAAAGACCCGTCAAACATCACATCCTCTTGCTCCACGTCTCCGGTGATGTTGTTAATATCTGGTCTGATAGTCTTGTCTAAGTTTCTCATCAAATATAATGCCAATCGGTGAGAAAGTTCATCAGGAACCAAGTCATAGTCGAGATCCACGGTGAAAATGGACGACGATTTCACCGAGGTGTAGAGCGAACCAATGGAGGTCCGGTCCAAGTTTCTGTTTCCAACGAGTGACACGTGCACCAAGGACTTGATTGTAGGGAAAATATCAGCAAGCGCAGTTATAGATTCCGAGGTCAATTCGTTCAAATCAAAGTGGATTCTCTTTAAGCTTTGGAAGTGAGGAAGTGTTTTGCCCAATTTGGAAATCACCTCTGGGAAGAGCTGCGGCAACGAACTCATGTCGAAAAACCTCAAAGTTGGAATATTGGCCAATCCCTTTAGCAACTGCCCAACCTCATCAACGTCAGTAAGAGAAGTGGAGTTCAAGGAGAAGAAGATCAACTTAGCACTCTTCTCCGTAAAAGCCTTTATAAACGGCTGGAGTTGACCGTGGCTGAGATCGTTATATGCGATATCAATGCCCACGCACTTGGAGTCTGGTCTGCTGATCCAGTCAGCTATGAGCTCACATTTCCGGACATTAATCTCGATTCCGGCCACTCCCAAACGGCACGTGGAGATGGTCAAGGCTTTTTCGAGAAGGGCCTCGAACTTCTCATCTGAAAGTTTGCACCCACCCATGACCAACTCCTCTATTCCTTTTCTGCGTTGGATGGCCTTGATGACCAAGTTCCAGTCCATGGCTGATCTATATGCATTGGGCTTTGTGATGTGCTTGACTCTCTGCTGACTGATGTCTAACTTGCGCACCGTGTGATTTTTGCTCAAAAACTCGGATAAACAGAGCCAGCCCATATCGTCGATTGCAACGTTCCGGAGAGATAACTTCTCCAAGCTCTTGCTGTGTACGAGCCCTGCAAGAAGGTGTTTGAGCATCTCGGTGGTCATGGTCACATTGTCGAAAATGACTGTGTTGATTGGAGTAATCGCAATGAAGTCACTAAAGGAAAGAACATCGATGAGCGTAGGTTTAGGGTTGAGAAGCTTCAAGACTTGTAAAGGTTTGGTCCTGTTTTTCAATTGCTTTAGAGTGGCAGGAATGGGAAGAATCTCTCGGAGATGACAACATCTAGTGTATATGGCCTCAAGAGATAAGTCGTCATCATTAATTGGGTTAGAGGTATCAGCCGTTTCCTCGAAATGGAATTCATGGTAATGCACCGGCTTATCGATTTCGATTTTCCCGGCATTCTCCTCGATTTCATCTTCCTCTATATTAATGGCCGCTCCTTTGCTGCTCAGCTTGTAGGAGGCAATCTGAGAGTGCAACTTCTTGGCCGATAAGTGGGCCTCTAGAGCATGCTTCTCGCTCTCCAAAAGAGCCAATTTTTGAGCTTCTATGGCCATTTGCATTTCTCGTTCAGAGAACACTGTGTCGGAGGCATTATTCGCACGGTTACCATCGCTGGTAGATATACCCTGTGCTAATCTAGGAACAGGAGCCTTCAAATCTTCGGGAATTAATACATTCCCTTTTCGAGGCCTCCTAGACGGGATCTGCTGCTGAGGATCTTTTTCGAGCTTGTCTAAAGAAAAAGCTACCCTGCGGAGAAGATTCTCTTGGATATCCTCTAGGCCACCGTCGGACTTGTTGGTTTTGGATCTATTAGAGGAACTTGATGGAGGTCCTGGGGTAGTTTGTGGAACAGGAGAGGCACTTTCTGCCGTCAGACTTCTGCGCTTAAAAAAACTACCCTTTTCTTTATCCACCGACAGACGCGGGGAACTGGAGATAGAAGAGCGACGAGACGAGCGTGCTGACGGTATTCCTATATCCTGTGGAGGCCTTGTAACAATGGAAGACAAGTCTTGGTCCATTGTAAAAGAAGGCAGGAACTCCATGGCACTGAGCTTGGCGAAAGGTGATAGGTCTATCGATTGAGTTCCCTTTTGGTTGTTCTTTTCACTGGAAGGGCCCGAAGATGAAGACAGTTTGAACTTGGAAGAAATGGAACTGAAAAAGGATCTTTTGGATGAGTTTGACCGAGATACAGGTAACGTTCCTTGGTCACTCAGTGTACTGGAGGAAGGCTGGATCATGTTCACGCTTCCACGTCTTTTTTGCGCTTGTGCCGGGGTCTTTTCATTTGGTTGCTGTGGAGCAGACAGAGAGCGGGACCGGCCGGAGGGCTCAGGGGTTTGAGGAGTTTGCTTGGGAGTTTGCTTGGGAATTTCCAGCTGTTTCATTGGAGGATCCTGGGCAGGAACATCCGTTTGATCTTGCGGAGTTTGAGGAGTAGCAGGGGACAGTGCCTTTTCTTGGCTTGGTGGTTGGTCCTGTTTTTCCGAGCCGGGGGCCCTGGTCTCGTTGTTGAGTTTCTTGGTCAACTTCTTGGACTTTCCTCTGAATAGCCAATCCACATCGACATTAGAGACACCCGTCTCCACTTCCGAGGGCGGAGGCACCGACATATAGAAGTATTGTAAGCAGGAGGAAACGAAGCGTTGTTTGTAGAAGCAATTGAAGATCTATTTCGAGTGGTAGTGGAGGGATAGGGGCTCCAGAGAAATCACGCACCACTGCGTTACAACAGGTGATCAAGTGGCCGAGTGAGTGATGGAAAGAGCGACTTGTTTGTGATAGGTGGCTGCTCCAGGGCTCTTTTATAGTAACCGCAGACTAATTGGAGGGGACAAGGATTGGAAGAGCAATGGGTTTTTTGGATTGGGTGGTGGTGAAGGTTGGCAAGTTAAAGGTGGGGTGCGAAATGATGTTCCGCTCCGCGACATACCGGACCCCAAATGGGAAGAGAATTAATAGGTGCACCTCGAGAAAGGCGAGGCACGTGACCGGGACAAGTGCGGTGATATTCCCAAAGAGAGCTCTACGCGGCGGTATGCGAGCGGTGGCCGAAGGCGCGCTAGTTGAATACATTCGGAGGTGCAGTAATGGAAGGTGTACGACTGAGGTGCAGTAATCAAACCTTGAAGTAGTCAACACCAGAGCCAGGGTCACGTGCTCCGGGATTCGATTTTCTTAGAAATTTATCTATTCCAGAGAAATAAATTATAATTAATTACAAAGGGTCTTTTCCAGGGACTGTACTGAGACCTTTTTGGTGGACTTTCTGCGTACTTTCTGTGGAATTTCGTGGACTTTCGTGGACTTTCCGTAGACTTTCTGTGGAATTCCGGTGGACTTTCGTAGACTTTCGGTGGACTTTCGGTGGACTTGCTGAGGACTCTCGGTGGAAATTTAGCGTAGATTGGCTGGACTTCATGGGGGAGTGTCACGCTCGGTGCATTTTGCTGCGTGATGACCACACTCGGCCAATCACCTCGACCATGCGTAATTCGTGCGCACTCCTTCCATTGCACGTGCGGAGCTTATCATAAAAATCTCGGCTCCGTGGCCAGTGAGATCAAACAGATATGGCCCCACGAAACCTCCTGGTTTCAGATTGGATCTCTTTTGTTCGGATTTGAATGTAGTACTCCATGTGAGTTTTTCTATGTTCCCCTTTTTTTCGGGGAAGCACTAATGGTGGACTTATCGGGCCGTTGACCGAGGTGATCTCCGCTCGGTTTCCGACTTGAGGTCCGAACCACCCCAACACAACTTACTCCACCTAAACATACCATAACCAGCTCTACCAAACTATAACCTAAGGCCTATTTTCTCGCTAGAATTATTCTGTTCTTCATATCATCACATTATTATCACATTACACCTCACATTCGTTTTTTTTCCGTCCGGTTGTGGAGGCAAAAGAAAGGGCCGAGTCCGGCACAAAACCCTCGCATCTAGACGTTTTTTTCTTACTAAAGCCTCAGGCCCTCTCCTCATACACTACTTCCACTTTCTTCTTAGCTACCACATATATTCCAAATGTTTAGACAAATCTCCAGACCATTGGCCGCCAGAGCCATCAGACAATCCATAATGCCCTCTGTGGCTGGAATCATGCGCACAACCCCTAAAGTCGCCACGCCTCTCCAATACAAAAGAAGCTACCATGAAAAGGTGCTTGATCACTACTCCAACCCAAGAAATGTTGGGTCTTTGGACAAAAACAGCGTCGATGTGGGCACAGGGCTCGTAGGAGCACCAGCTTGTGGAGATGTGATGAGATTGCAAATCGAGGTGGACGATTCCACCGGTGTTATTAAGGATGTTAAGTTTAAGACCTTTGGATGTGGCTCCGCTATTGCCTCGTCCTCCTATGTTACGGAATTAGTCAAGGGCAAGACCCTTGAGGAGGCATTGACCATTAAGAACACTGCCATTGCCAAGGAGTTGTCGTTGCCTCCCGTGAAGTTGCACTGCTCCATGTTGGCTGAAGATGCCATCAAGTCTGCTGTTAAGGACTACAAGTCCAAGAGATCCAGTGCTGTCAAGCAACCCACCTTGGGTGCTACCGCTTAGACCTGACAGTATGAAGACAGTTTTGGGTAAGTTTCATTTGGCCAAGTTTAACTGGCCAAGTGTTGATTTGGGCTGGATGCCCACGTGGGTTGTTTTATTTATATCAGGATTAGTGAATGGGATGTTACTGTGTACAGATTTGTATATAAACATTGTTTCTGGCTAGGACGAGAGCAAAAGGTACTTGGAGAACTGTTTGCCAATGAAGCTGGTGTCGAGGCTCCACATCTTGAAGCGAGTCATGGCTATGAACGTAAGCCCGGTGAATACACCAATCACCGTGTAGGCGATTTTGCGTGCTCGAAGGCTGAACTGGCGTCTATATTTGAAGAGCCCGCCCACGATGTGGTAGAAAGACACCCACAGGAGAAACAAGAGCATCAAGTAATTGAGAGTGGTACCTGCAGTGCCATAGAACGAAATATGCAAGTAGTGGGTGATGTAATTCAAAGTCACCAACGACGAGTCGCCATCCACCCAAGTAGGCGCTAGTCTCATCTTATAGTAATGGAAGCCTAGAGCTAGCATCATGATGTACCCCGAGAAGGTGGACGGAGTGAAGGCAGGGAAGTGCGAAGAAACCCAGGACTTCTTAAAGCCCAAGCCAAGCATGGTGCCAATGCCACCCAAACCAATATCGTCTCTGTACTCATCCAGGATAATGATGTCTCTTTCAGCTTGGGGCCGGGAAGCTTTCTTCTTGGAGCTGTGGCTGCGGAGAATCCTCATGGCTAGTCCGCTCAAGACGTGAGCAGCAGCAGTGCCCCAAACCAACGGGTAATCGAACAAAGGCGATAGGTAGACAGCACGAGACATTTGGAAGAATTCCTGACATTTGTTGGAGTTGATTCCGAGCGCAGGAGCAACTATGGTGGACGAGATGTGGAGGCCAAAGAAGCCCAAGAAGCCATATGCGGAGTACTTCTGCACCTTGTAGAGCGCCGAAAGCACGCTTTTCAAAAACGGCGACCTCTTGGTGGGCACGTGCAGATCTTCGGGGCTATCCATGGGAACAAACAGCTCCAATGGCTGGGGAACTACTAGCTTGAGGTCTTGTAAAGACATGAAGAAGAGGGATGCGTAGTATGGGCCCAATGGCTGGGAGCGAAAATAAGCCTGCTTACTCGCAGCCTGTACCGAACTTCACAACACGCTGCTCACCTCAACCGACTGTGAGCATTGATTGTTTTATTGTCTAGAATTAAAATTGTGTTCATTGATTTGGATAGGAAAATCACTGGACAATCACTAGACAATTACTGGGATATTTCCTGGCCACTGGACAGTCACTGACAGTCACTGGACAATTACCTGAAAGTACCTGAAAGTACCTGAAAGTACCTGAATAAATTACCTGGATACCATGGTACTGTGGATTGGGCATTGTTAGGCAATTGTTATTGTTACTGTTGACCCTGGACTGTACCCTGGACCCTGGACTGTACCTTGGCTCTGGACTCTGGACTGTACCTGGACTCTGGACTGTACTTGGACCCTAGACTGTACCAGACAGTCCAGACGAAGAGCCCGACTCCACATTCATTTTGCCTTTGCCATTATACCCCGTGATTCCTTGTAAAAACTCTATCCAGCCATTGTCCTGTTCAGGACTTGCCGTGCCCATTGACCGACTTCCACATTGACTCCATTGACTGCATTGACTCCATTGACCCTTGACGACCCTTGGCTCCATTGACTCCATTGACTAGGACCATTGTTGACTTACTAACTCCACAAAGACTGACTCCTCCATACCGTTAAATACACCATTGAAGGCCAAGGCGTTGTTGTTCGGTAGACGGAGCTGTACGCAGCTTTTTTCCTTGTTTCTCGTTGCTCGTTCGTTGTTCGTTGCTCGTTGCTCGTTGCTCGCCGCACTCCCAATGCCCAAAGTTATTTTCCACACCCTCACCGTTGCACTCACGTTATTATCTCACGTTTTGCTTCGGTAGTATCACTGCCCATTTCGCAGTCGTCCACACGTTCAATTGGTATCACTGAAGATGCGTAAATGAGTATTGAGAAAGTGACACATCTGTAGATCTACTAACCGAGTCTAATTTCTATAAACACAATTCATTTCAATTCATTAATGCCATCCCACAGAGTCGAATTATGTAATCAATAGTCATTTTTTTCCTTTAACTCAATCCATAAACATCCTTTAAATCCATAAACATCCTTAAAATCCATAAACATCCTTTAAATCCATAAACATCCTTAAAATCCATAAACATCCTTTAAATCCATAAATCACTAGCCTTTCACTCCTTTCTTCATTTGGCAATATAAATTCAATTCGATTCTTCAATTCCATGTTATAAACTGTCCTTTTGAAAATAAAGATCCATACTTAGTGCACTATTCTAAGCCTATGAATTCAAATCAAGACTCTGGAAACTTATAGGTGTATCGTGAAGAGACTGTCTCAGACTACACTCAAAATATACTGACACTACTTACACTTCACTCTGTCAGCTATACCTATACCGTACGCTGTTGAGATATTGTGTCTTGGACCCTGACTCTCCAGCAATTACGTTTTGTTGATCCAATTGGGAGCTCCTCGTACGAACCTGTTCGCGCTTTCACACGTATCCGCACTACACCCTAGCACTACACCACCAACACCCGAGCACACACACACCCCAATGTCGTCGGCCACATTTTCCCAGACCCGGAACTCGGCCATCACTCTAGAGAATCAGACGCTGGTGCTTTTGGGCCGCTTCTCCAAGCTCCAGCAAGTTTCAAACTCCGTGGATGCTTCACCCGAGGAGCTCTCTCTCATTGACCAGATCTCCAATCTCCTCCACAAACGAGAAACCATTGTGGCTAGGTTGAAAAGAGCTGCTGAATCCGATGAGTCCATCTCGACGTCCAAATTGCAGCAGTTGCAGAGACATAAGGAGATCTTGGCTACGGATGGAACATCGTTCCAGAAGATCCAGGGCCGCATCAATGAAGAACGCAACAGGAACAACTTACTCTTCCTGGTCCAGTCCGATATCCTGGCCCACAAGCAGAGAAACGTGGCGTCGGTGACTGCTGACAATGCCAATGACTACATCTTGGATGAGGGAAGAAGAGTCAATTCTGCCAACAGCTTTGCCGAGAGGTTGCTACAACAAGCATACGAGACGAGGGACGAGTTAATCAGCCAAAGGGCGTACCTTCAGAATGCACAGACCCGGATCCTGAGCACGATCCTGGCCATTCCGGGCATCAATGTCTTGGTGTCGAGAATCAACACGCGCAGAAAAAGAGATACTTTGATTATGGCCTCGGTGATTGCCTTTTGTATCCTCGGGCTTTTCTTCCTCTCCTAAGCTATACCTATGTTGATCTTGGGTTTTTCCGGGTGCACTGTACACTGGAATGGGTTTGCTGCTGATGTGGTACCCTGCGTCATGTATATAAGCGCACTCAGATGCTGGTTCTGCAGGAGCGACTTTTCTATTTCCTCGATCAAACTAATACTCAAAAAGATTGTGGAACATGGAGAACAGGATTTTAGAGTTGAAGATCAAGCGAGTTAACCAACTAAATGATAAGCTCACGGAAGCCCTAAAAAAGAAACGCATTCCTGCCTCCAGAGCCGCCGCCTTGATCATACAGAATGCTGAGTCCACTCCAGACATCTTGGTGCCGGCCATATGGAACGTTCCTCCGGAAACAAACAAATACCGTGTGTTCCAGGAGTCAAAACATGCAGGCGTGGGCAACTCCGCAAATTGTTGCACTATTGTCTGAATGAACACATTACTGATTCAGATTGGCCTGGCCCTTCAGACCCAACAATGAGTGAACTTCTGAGCTGTGTGGCCCGTTTCCAGCCCAATCTTTGTCCGTTTCCAGTCCGTTCTGAACAATCTGTCTGAAAAATCTGATTAATTTAGCCTTTTTGACCGGTCACCTCTGACATGTCTCTTGTCTGCTATCTTGGTCATAATACCAAGCAAATGTCTCATTGCAAAATACTACACCTTTCTGTCCTACAGATCCTCAATAAAACAAATATTTAATCATGACCCGAAGGCATCTAGCCCCCAAGCTGCCGGCCAGGTTTTTCATCTACAGTGATTTCCCTCAAGTGCTCAATGCTTTGCGAATCCAACGTAGAATCTTCTTGCTTCTCATCACTGCCACACCCACAATCATAATCCTGGAGGATCCTCGTACAATCATACTCCGGCTTGTTCAACCGCTCGTTCACCTTGTTATGCACATGGCAGCCCCATAAGGCTGCTGTCTTCCGAGAGCCCGTCTGTAAAGGATACTTGGCCAAGATTTTTTGGAAGTGTCTAGCACAGTCTCCACAAGGGTACACCTGGCCAAAAAAATAGACGTACAGCTTTAAGCTCAGCTTCTCTTGTTCAGTAGGCTTATCAGGGTATCTGGCCAAAATCGTGTGGAGAAGGTGCCAAGCAGAGTTGCCTAGGGCGGCCTTGAGGGTTTCATTAGCCATCTTTGGCATGAACGGAGTCTCGGTATACTTTTCTGGACTCTCAGATTCCTCCTTGCTTTTCGCCTTGGTTTCATTAGTTTCCTCTAGAATGATACTCTCCATCTTCTTTTCCTCGGCCTTAGGGGTTGTGTGCTTCTGTGCTTCATGGACATCGTGCCGAATGGGCTCGACTCTGGAGTTTAAGTTGGACTTCATAGGCATGGTGGCCAAAGACTCGGCCTCACCGGAGGCAACGAAGTAGACGGCACATGATATCAATAAAAGAATTAAAAGTGCAAAAAGCGGTCTCCGACTTATTCTTGTTGTGCTCATGGTGTATGTGGAACTTGTTTCTCAGAACTTGTGGCCTTATTTTGGTGTGCCCCGCACGTGACGACCTTCGTGTTCGCTTGCGTCAATCTCGTCTAGCCTCAACCTCAAGAACGGTACGGTAAATGTAGCACGATCATAGATTTTTTTTATGGTGTTTCCAAGAATGTTTCAAAATATACGGGGATTCTTAGGAATAATTGAGTATGGTTTTTTTTTGACTTTTTTACTAATACAAACCTGGTTTGAATCTTGGGTTGGGTGTGTGTGTAGGTTTATGTTTGATCTCAGAATCTGAGATATTGCTGCGCTAACCTTTCAGGAGGACAAAAACACGGTATAAAAATCGGGTTGGGATGAATCTCAAATTTCGTTCGATTACTTCTGTTGAGCTAATTGTATTGGAAAAATCAATTGAATTTTTAAAATTTCTTTTGGTTTCTATTTCAGCATTGTGTTTGGTACTCGACTGGATTCAAGTGCAGGCAGGATAGCCAGTTCTCAGTGGGCCACGACACTTTGCAGTCTAAGCGCATGATTGAGAAGCCGAGTATGCTTTTGACGTGTGATTCCATTAAACCTGGGAATATTCAACCGGGTGATTATCTAAATGGTAATATTCAATCTGGTAATTATTTGACCTGGTAGTTTTATTCAGCTTGTTAATTTCACAAGATCGTGCTAGAATATGTCTTTTATCTATGCCTCTCTGGCTTTGAGGAATCACCTCTCGACAGTAGCTGCCAACAACTCTCCAGGCAAGGTCTCGTCGCCAATGCTGTAGAGAAGCTTGACGCCACCCACCAAAGTGGCCAATAATGCCACCGAGGTCCACAACAAGAGATGTGCTTGTGCAGCAATATCCTTCTTGCCACAATCGTAGCCCGCCCATTTGGTGGTTTTCGACGTCTTCTTGTCCACAGTGGCTGAGCATACACATTGCCAGCACTTTGGTTGAACCTTGGCACATGCTCCATGCCCATTACACTTATTTGTACCGGCCTGGCATGCATCCTTGTCAGCGAAGCAGGACTTGGCAGCAACTGCTCCTCTCTTGGAAAAGGTAGCAAACACATCAGCAAGCTCTCTGGATCTTTTCTCCATTGACACCTTGGAAGAAGCCAATTCATGCTGAGGCCCAATGGCTATGAGCGTAATGTCAAAGCTTTGCTCTAAAGCCTGAATGCTCTTGATCAAAGCACCTTTGGCCACATTGTAAGTTTTCGAGTCGTAGCCGATCTTCGAGCCGATCGACACAAGCGAGTCCAAGTTGGCAGCCACAAACTCACCCTGTTGGTTTTCCTCGGTGGAAAACTTGATCATTTGCATGATTTCGTTGATGAAAAGCTTATCATTAACAAGCTTCAAGCCAGAATCTTGCAATGCCACCACCAGTTGACCTGCTTTCCGTGCTCCATCTTTGAAAGAGGGCTTGACCATGCTTTCCCATGCATCAGGCAATTCATGGTTGAAGACCTTGAAGCGGTGGGTCAACTTCTCCATCTCGCTTGCATCAGACAAAACATACTTGATTTCATCCGAGAACTTGGCCACCGTGCTGGCATTCATGGTCTTGGCCACCTGCTTAGGGAAGCGCTCGTAAAGGGCATTAATGAACAGATGTGCTGTTTTCTTCTTCTGTCCTAGGCTGACCTCAAGGGAGGGCGACATACCTGGAATGAGCTCCGTAGGCTCGTCCACACCCTTCACAATCACCATCAAGTTGGGCTTGCCACTTTGATCGGCCAGAGACTCATGGAGAGAATCAATCAACTCGATTGAGCCGGTGCTCTGGCCCACAGAGTAGAAATCGTCGATTCCAAACTTGTCTGCCAAGTATAACAAGGTGTTCTTGACAGAAACCACCGGAGCCTGGGGGCTTGTGTTTTCACGGGAGAGCTCGTAGACTGCAGCGTTTCCGGACGCATAAGCAGCCGAGACTCCAAGAAGAGCAGAAAGGCTAAGGATTGCCAACTTCATCTTGTAGATAATGCAGGGGCTGGAGGTTGTCGATTGGTGCGAGATAGCCTGCGATTGACTCGGGCGCTCCCGTATGTAGGAGCGGTGCACGGGTGTGCTCGCGGGTGGTGAATGCACAGCAAGAAATGTCGTTACGAAATGGGTCTCGTCTATTTTTCTAGAAGGAACCTATTTTGGAGAAAAGGCTGAATTGGTGGGATTATGGCTTTCAAATCCCGAGTAATTTTAGTGTTTGTAGTGTAAAAGAGCTGATGGTGAGAGTGTAGTGAATATGCGGAATGAGCTATATTGAGCCCAATTTCTTGTGTTGTCTTTTTAATGTATTTAAAGACAAATTTTCTGATGTATGAATTGGTTTAGGGCCTTAATGAACTTCAAATCGGACATAAACTTTGAGACATTATATATAGGGTATAAAAGCATGGGACTAATCTTTCCGTAAGAGATGCGGTGGCTCAATGGCAGAGCTTTTGATTCCAAATCAAAGGGTTGCAGGTTCGATTCCTGTCCGTGTCAATCTTTTTTTGTTTTTTTGACGAATATGGTTTTGAAGTTTCTTTTTGAAAATAAACCTGGTAGAGCTTCGGGAACGAAGGAGTAAAAGTTGACGGGGATTGTGCTGCAGTGGTCGAAGTTGGGGTATGACTAATGTTCTACGTTGGGGTTAAGGGGGACATGTCTCAAAAGTGATGGATACTTTGCATTCAGATAGGGGTGAAAGACTAATTTCGATTTTTATTATTCTTCAAAATGAATCAGCAACTGAAAATATCATCATAAGCAAAGATCCATCACAATATAAAGAGTACAAGACCTCTCTTACTCTCCATAGTGTGCGCAAGTATTCACCTCGCTTTGAGGCAAGTACCATGAAGAAGAAAAAAACGCTAGAGTAAAAATTTTAATAATGCTGCGCACGCGGTTGGCGCACGCCCGAACAATGGTGCACGACCCTCACTTAGGGCTAATGGTGCCTTACTTCAGCCCAGGTAAGTAGAGGTTACGAGAGGCACACCCACGTATACATGATAATGTTGGGAACCCAAAATACTCACTGCATATAAATACCCAAACTTCGTAAATAAAAGCGGAGATCAAGGGGTTGGCGAAAACAGGAGTCAATACAGAAGTCAAATCAGGAGTGCACACAGAAATGCAGACTTTTGCTGGGGTTGGTCCAGGAGGGGTGCCAAATGTTGACCAGGAGGGGTGTGAGAATGTGTGTCAGTATGGGACCAAATGGAGAGGTGTGGTGACGACTGCACGGCTGCGAGGAAACGATGGTGTGTGCAGTACATACCAGAGGGCAGAGGAAGCAACGTGTACAATTTGTAAAAAATTCCTATCTTAAAGGCGAAGTAAAATATACCGGAGTAATTCGTAGGAGGAGGAGAAAAAGCAGCATAAAAGACTTCTCGCTAGCTTCGCTGGATTTGTATTTCCGGGTATCCCGTGATAAGGAACTGAAGTGGAGAGGCTCAGAGGTTACGAGCCCGTGGCTGCGGGCTTCCGCATGCACTCTCCCGGCTGTACTGTGGATCTCTCAGATAAGAAGGCTACCTGGCGTCATCCTCAGATCTCAGAGTGTGCTGTCTACCCAAGCAACCCTAATTTCAAACCCCCAACAAATTTTTATTTCTGCCGTTTATCCCCATCACATTTGGATCACCTGCTCCTTTTCCACGCCCATAAAAGCTACCTTCTCCCATACACAAGCAGTTGATTGTGAGCAAGCACAGATAACCGATTCTACCAAAAGGCAACTCTTTCTATTTGAACCAAATTTCGTCTGGTTACATTCGCTCCTTTTATAAGGTCTAGTCTATTACAGAAGACTCGTATCCTGGTCTAAAGTGAACGCTGAAACCCTGGTACAGAACCATCTACGAGTCGATCAGATATCCACCCCTTGGAATTCCAGATATCGACCTCATAGAAATCAAGGAATCCATATTAATAGCTTGTTTTCTTATATCACCAAACTACCAATAAGGAGTACAGTGAACCTTTAGATTTATAGCATATCCCAATATGGCACTCAACTCTGTTTTCGAAACAAAGCGCAGGCCGTCTGTACGTGCTGTTTCAGAAGATCACGAGTCGTCGTTTTTTTCCGAATCCCAAACATCTTGGGTAGTTTTCAGCCCCGGCGAGCAGATCATCAATGACGTGCTCTCATTCTCCACCAGGAGTCGTCTCACAGACAACGAAGAGGAAGTAAATTTAAGTCATACGCTTGACCACTCGCTTCAAAATACGTCCCAGACAGGTGATGATGTGTCTTTGGCCAGCAGCCGAGATTCACTTTCTAGTCGTATAAATGCTTGGCAGAAGGCTACAGACACCCAGATTTCCGATAACGTGGCCTCGTGGGACTTGGACGCAGACCTCACGTCCCAGCCGGTTGAAACTACGCAACAACAAAAGCAACAAAAGCAACAAAAGCAACAAAAACAACAAAAACAACAGAAACAACATCAACTTCGGCCGGTCCCCGATTTCTATGGCAATGAGATGATCCGAAACTTGCCCCATGACACACAGCTACAGTTCCGGCGGTCTAGTGCTCGTCTCAAGTCGTCACTCACGCGCAATGGGTGCAGGCTACAACACCCTGATTTACTAGCCAAGCTTCTCGGTCTACTACGGTGGCAGGAGCTTCTCCAGACCCTGGGGTCACTTGTGGACGATTATGTCGCCAACACGCTTTCACGCGCGAACTTCAACACCAGTGTGACGCGCTACGACCGTGAGTTCTCTGATACTGGCACCTCGTCTTCAGCGGTGGCATGTGGTGGAGGTAATTCATGGAACGACTTCTGAAAGTAACATCAATTCTACTCGGGTCTATTGATATGTCAATATGTAGAAGTACCAGCCATAGTGCCATAGGGCCATTCAGCTGCCTCAGGCCACTCCGGACGCGTGGGCCGCGCACGACTCGCTCGCGGAAAAGCCTTTGTCATCCCCACTCCACTTCCACCTCCATACAACCCCATTACTTCCTCCAATGCTTAGATCAATCGCCCAAAAGAGAACCTTTGCTTCCACAGCCTCCCGCAGTGCATTTGCCAAGATGCAATTGCTCGGTACGATTGGCAACATCACACACAAGGAGACCAAGGATGGAGCAGCCTTCCTTTCGTACTCTTTGGCCGTCAACAGGTACTCACCACAATACGCTGAGGAGGGCAAGAAGTACGTGGCCGACTGGTACAACCTTTCTGTGTTTGATGAGAAGGCCGTGCTGTTTTTCCAGAAATACTTGGCCAAGGGAGCTCAGCTTTATGCTGAGGCCGATGTTAGACAGAAGTCCATGACAGACGAGACTGGTGAGCACAAGCAGGTGTACACGTCATTGGTGCAGACCCGGTTTGATGTGATTCGTTTCCCAAGGAAGGACACCGAGGGTGAGCATGAGTCCGAGTAGTTGCGTTGCGTTACTTTAATTTAGTCTAATATACAGTTCCACATATGTCAAAGTCCAGGTCAAGTAGAGGTTGTGTGATACAGTCTAGTAGGATTAGTGGTTACTTAGTATAAGTTGTTGGCAGAAGCAAGCTCAATGGCATAGCCAATGGTCAACTTGATGTGCTCGTTGATGTGGTTAAAGTCCAACCGGTCCATGGTATCCAAGGTCAGGTGGATGTGTTTGGAGGTGTACTTGAACTCACTCTCAATCAAGAAACTGGCAGGGAACCCGTTTTCTATAGCAGAGGCATGGTCGGAGCACGCATAGCCACACTCGGTCTCGTGCACTGGGATGGCACAGTAAGTGTCCACCACCATCTTGATGAACTGATTTTGCTGGCCTGAAGTGTAGTCGGAGATGAGCCCAAAGTGAGGCTCCACACCTCCATCAATGGTACCTTGAGTGTATCCAGTCATATCTTGCTGGAGCATTCCCACCACAGTTTCGTTTTTATTGTAGTAGTTGGAAAACACATCAATGGAGCCCAACAACCCTCCTTCTTCTGCGGAGTAGTAGTGGAACTCCAAGGTATTGTGAGGCGAGTATTCACCAGAAGAAATGGCATTGGCAATCAAGCGGAGCGACTCCAAAGTAGTCACGGTTCCAGACCCATCGTCATCGGCCCCAGGAGCTCTGAGCAAGTTGGGGAACAAAAGGTTGATGGAGTCTTGGTGTGCACCCACCACAACCTTATCGGTAGACTTGCCAGGAATGGACACAACGATGGAGTACTGATCCCAGCCGTTGTGATGGACCTTCAGGACCTGTACATCCGGGATTTCGGCCACGATATCGGAGACGGTTTGGAAAAGCCAGTTAGCAGATTCCAACCCGGTGGCGGATTTGTAGTAACGAGTGTAGAAGCTGGTGAACTTGGCCAAGTTGGCCTTGACGGAGTCAAGATTAATTTGCTCCACAAGCGAACGCACCAAATCTTTCTTGGCTGGCTTTTTGGGGTAATCGTACACAGGAACAGGCGCCTTCAACGACTTGAGCTGCTTGGAGAAGGTGGTAAGGATGTTGAAGTTGCCTTTAGGAGCAGCCACCAAGCCTTGCGCCACGGCATCTTGCACGGAGATGGAGCCCGTGACGTCCATGAACTTCTTGCCGTTTCTTTTGTACACGAGCTTTTTATCTTCAGAGACAATCTCGTATTGGGCCGGGCCGGTTTTAATGACTCTGTCAGGAGCATTGGTGGACTCAAAGACATTGAGAACACCAAAGCTCAAAGCATTGGCAGCAGCAAGGAGAGCAACCAGGGACGAGAGTTTCATTCTATATTTCGTCTATATTCGCTCTTGGGGGCTCAACTGGCTCTGGACTGAGGAGAAAAGAGTGGGTACTGAAATGTGGAGTTGCTCCATAGTGCGCGCGCCACTATCATCAGCCAGTTCATTCTAGGTATTACTATGCTACAAAGCCAGGCCAACAAGAGACATTCGGTCATTTGCTAAGAAATCTTTTCAATTCAGGGGGTTATATACAGGCGAAAAGTTCAATTTTATGCAGAAAAAAAAATATTTAGAGAGTCAAAAAGATATCATGTCAGTATATTGATAGTTGTATTTTACTGGTTATGAGATTGTGAGAGCAGATGTAGCATATCAAAATTGAGAAATGAGAAGAGGTCAATGAGAACAAAATAAAGGTTAGGGCCGATTTTTAGTTTAAATCCGAGATTCATAATCTTTTTATTTTGCCGTGTTTATTTTAGAATTAGTGTTTCTTTTTTAATTAGAATTTTGGGAATTTTCATTGAAATTTTGGTGGATTCGGTAAATTCGGTACTTATTAAGAAAGTGGTTCCATGGATTGTGTGCTCACAAAATATAGTGGTGGCATTTTAGAAGAGTGCGGGAAGTGGTGATGATTGGCAGTGGTAGAAACATAGGAATCGCAGAAAGTGAGGGCAAAGTGAGGGTTGTGTGAGGGTTGTGTGAGGGTTGTGTGAAAGAGCGTGTGTGTACAGTGCGTCTCATACCGGCGAAGTCCACGGAGGACACAGAGGGATGAATGGATTCGAAGGAGAATACAGGAAGTCCAGAAACAGGAGTACAGGAAACAGGAATCCAGGAATTCAGGAACCAAAAACCAGGAGGATGGACTGGCAGGAAGAAGATTGACTGACAGGAATTAAGGATGATGGAAGAATTACTCGGGTTCTAAAATATAATATATGTTATCAAATGAGTCAATGTATAATAAGATAACTCTTTGTTCTTTACCAGTACACCCTAAGATTCTTAAACCATAATACTCCATGATGCTATACTTAAACTACTACGATATTCTTTTTCAGATGATACTACTTTAAACCATGATTCTGTTTTTTCCAAAGGTGCTCTGGACAAGACCCTCCACCAGGGTACTCCATGATTCTTATACCAACGTACAATTATTCTTATACCAACGTAACATTAATAATCTGTAATAACTTCATCTACTATATCAATGTAGATATGTCGATATAAGATAATATATATTGATATAGACATGTTAATCTGAAATACATAAAGAAAATGATGTCAAGAAATTATAATATAATGTCATCTGGGATAAGCTTGAGAGAATTGCATGGATCAGTTTGTTGGGTGCAACAGCTCAAGCTTGGACCATAGCTTTGAAAGATTTAAACCTTGGAATCAGTTAATTAAGATATAGAGTCAGACTTAGAGTCAGACTTCTTGCGAGAAGGTAGTATGTCGAGGAGGAAACAACATAGACTATTGGATGTATGACCCAAATATTAATTAAGTGAACAAAATCTATCCTATTCAAACGAATATCATACGGGGAATTAAACTATAGAGAATTGGTAAGTGGGTTTGGTAAATTCATACCATTGGGTATACCTACAATAAAAGATGGGGCATTACACCAACTAATGGATTTAGGTTTCGAACCTTTAGTAGAATATACAGGAGAATTACATAGTTATGGAAGTAGGTGAAATCTGCTAAAAATGCTATAGCTTATTTAAGAGCTCAATTAAAGACATTGGATGAAAGTGATATAATAAAAAGTACTAAAACGAGATTATAATAAAATCATTTTAAAGACTGAAATAGTTGGTGTTCGTATACTATAGAGATTATCAAGATTTAGAAAGAGTACACACTCACCACAAGTCTACACTACAACCACTGCTCTTACCACTAGTAGCCAGAAGTAGCCAGAAGTAGTAGTGGTGGAGGAAATCTATGGAGCAGTTGAGTCATATATATATATATATATATACATTTATTCTTTATATCTTATTGATAGATTCTATATTGTTGAATTTATAACATATCTATCTACAAGTGCCGGCCCCAGTGTATGATTCCTTGTATATCATATTAACTTAAATACATATACTTTATGAATAGCTTATGTTACATAGTAGCAGATAGATCTAGTCGTGATGTATAGCCGTAGTATACAGAAGTATATAGTGTAGTAATAGTAGACAGTAATAGATAGTAATAGTCGACAGTATAGTAGACAGTAATAGTAGACAGTAATAGTAGAAGGTATGGTAGATAGAGTGGTGGGTGGATGGAGTGGTGGAAATATAGAGTATAGTCTCGACTTGGTCGCACATTCGTCTTAAGTACCAACCTTCACTTCCGACTGCTTGCTATATATTCTGTATTAAACCATAGACTACATTTGTAATAGTAAATGGTCTAGTCTTTATAGGACCAGTCAGTGACAGTATAATTAATGGATAGGTAGTACACTTTTAGACCGGTGACTGAATATGGATAATGATGGAGAATTCGAAGGTAGGAGTTTCGAAGGTAGGAGTTTCGAAGGTAGGAGTTTCGAAGGTGTGTCCCTGGGTAATATGTTTAAGCTTTGAAAAGAGCGTGATTATCAATGGTGTATAGCTAAATCATAAGCACTAAAACCTACTGCTAACGTCATTATTACTAATGAACTCATGGTTGGAAAAGCTGGAACTCTTTTTGAATCATCAGTAACTACGGCAATTACTAAAGTAGTAATCATACTTAAATGGTTAACTCCTGCTATGATTATTCAGTTGTAGGTTTCAATGATATTTAAATGTGAATACTCAGAGTTTGGATTGGAAAGGAGGAACAGGATGTTCGAGTCACATTTGTCATGATGAACATTGGAATTCATGGTTGAATAGGCTGATTGCAGATTAGTTTTTTAGGGTTCAGTTCCCTCATTGAACGATCCATTTTTTGGATTTCGAAAATTTAGATCTAATTTTTAAAGAGAACTTGGATCTAATTTTTAAAGAGAACTTGGATCTAATTTTTAAAGAGAACTTGGATCTATGGTTGACTCGGGTTGGATTGAAGAGTAGGTCTACCGGAGGAGTTTTTGACTGGGAAAACTTGGTCTTTTACTCAAACTGTACAAGTCAATGATCCGTCTCTTAAATAAAAGTGTCCCTTTTCTTGGCTGGTACTGATTCTGATTGGGAGATTTGGTCTGGTTGTGAAGAAATGATGTAGAGGAGGAGTATTGAGCCCATGAAGATCAGTGTCTCTCAGCTCAAGTGTTGAGGATGAAGCCCATCACTCTGGTAAAAGCCCTGGGTCACTCTTTTCTGTAACAATGGAGATTTTGCAATAGAGAGCCTTGTTACCTTCTCTAATCACCGGAACAACTAGTGGATCCTTCCATGCTCTCTTCTCCAGTATTTCTGGGTTATTAATGTGGCCGTTCCTCCATTAACATACCATTCATTTAGGCTAACTTTTCAGTGACAAATAGCAAGCATTGCTCATTTTGCCATTTTCTCAAAACTTATGAAATCATCCTCGTTAGTACTCTTTATAGTAATCAGAGTCATAACCAAGTATGGTGATTATGTGATATAAATTAAGACTTGTATATCTTTTAAATCAACATAATAATATCAATCATCAAAGTATCTTCTTAGGAATAAGTATTATTGAATTGTCTCTACGGCCGGTTCACTAAATCTAGCTAGCATCATCCATACTGCTAACTTCAATTGATGGAGATTGGTTTATATATAGACTATTCCATCACTTCCATCCACCGTCCTCTCCACTTTTCTGAATTAGTAGAAATTACTTTTTTAAGACTCCTCGCCACTTCTACTTCGAATATCGTGCATTTGTAGCCATGTTTCTAAAGATGTAGCACGAATTGCTGGACGAGGAAAGCTCAACAAAGTACTCACTCGAGACTTCACTTAGTCCAAAGCTCCCATACTTATTCATAATCATACTACACTTTTTATTTTTTCTACCTGAAGACCTGAACAAGCTCTTGATGGACTATTCTGGAGTAAAGCCATTGCGTTAGACCTCAAGAACAGTTAGTAGTGTAGTAAGTTGATTAAATAGTATAATAAGACTAGAGTTCGCCATGGCTTGGATCCATGGATGTTAGACAGAAAATCAATTTTGACCAATTGAACGATTTGTAGTGGTTTGATCTTTAAGAGTGAAACGATACATGGAGATTTCCCTAATGGAATTGTTGGAGGGTGGATTCTCTGACACAAGTGTGTTCATAGCACCCCGAAACCTTAGAACCCCGAAACCTTAGAACCCTGAAAATTACGTGTGGTGGATAGCCATCATCGGTATCACGGCCAAGTATTAATGAATAAAACAGTCATAGTACTGGTCATACATTTTTTTTGGTCACCCATGATCATTATGAAAAAAATGGTATTTACATGTACATTCCACAGTAGACAAGTGAAACAGAGTAATACCATGTCATGTATATAGATAGATTCTCGATCTTAAGGTCTCAGTAATAGCTCGTTTGTTCTTATAGTGTAGTAGTATAGTGTATGACTGCAAAAGTAAGCTGTATATGTAAATAACTGGTACGGAATACACAGGTAGTTAGTACTAGGAGGATGGATTTTGCAGCAAGCCCGCGGCCGCGCTCGCCGTCGTGCAGGAGCCAAATCAATTTTTCTCCAAACAAATCATCTACTCGCACCAACCTATATACGCTTGTTCCGCTTTTTCGCTCCAACCAACGGCCACATCGTGCAATGAGTCTCTTGGCATCCGTGATATCCGGTCACAAAACAGAGCCGCTGAAACAGCCCTACGGCGGGTCTGATAGCTCGTCCAGCAAGTTTCTCCGGCCCACGTTGGACTTGAACAATGACACTCAAAACACCGTCAAGTTCCAGAAAGAAGGCACATCCAACGGCAATGCCTCGGCCAACTCGTCGCTGAGATTCTACCTCCCCATGGTCATGGACTCGGTCAATGAAATCAGCTACAAAATCAGCGTGCCCAACTTCGCCAACCTACCGCCGCTCCGCTTGAGTTGCAAATACATTACGGATTTGATCAAAATCGACTCCATGACCCCGGGCGATTTGTATGCGCCCAGCATCACAAACCAGAATGCCGGCTTGGACAATTACTACTTTGATTATGCCAATGGCTTGGGCAATTTCTCTCGCTTCGAAAAGGTTTCGCAGATGGACTTGCCTGACCGCTTCTTCGAGGAGTACAACTTAACCAAATGTGCCAGCAAAATGGGGCTTTTTCCCGAGATCAATCGTGCCTGGATTGTCGTGGATAACAAGTTGGTGCTCTGGAACTATAAACTTCCGCAATCATCGTTCAACCAATCATCGCAGTTCCTCACCATTGACCAGATTAGCCACTTTATACTTTCCGTGAAGTTGGTCAAGCCTAAGCCGGGCATCTTTGTTGCTGATGCGAATTATCTTTTGATCATTGCAACAACCATGGACATTCATATCTTTGTCGTGAAGTACGACATACCTTCCAATACCTTGGACATCTTTAACCCGAAACTCTCGGTATCTACACAAGGCCTTATTGTTAACCAGTTCATTGTCAATGAAATCACAAACGACATTTACTTTTCCGGCGAAGGCGATGGCACCAATATCTGGAGGTTGGATTACTCTAATAATGTATCATTCATCAAAAACAAATGTGACAAGGTGTGTCTCACCAAAAAGGGCTTTTCGTCTGTGCTTCCCATTGGAAAGATCGCTGGCTTTGATATGTTCACGTCAGAGCAGGAACCTTCTTCTGGCTCCATGAAAACCAACGGGGCCCAAAAACCGGCTGCTGTACCGGAAGCTTTAGTGCAATTAGAGATTGACGCAGAAAGAAACATTCTCTATTCGCTTTCGAATAAATCAGTCATTAGAGTATACAAATTGGCCCCAAAACAAGAGCAGTTTCAGCAGCAGAACCAGTTGACACCATCTGAAATCTTCAAGTCAATCTCGCAGATCATCCCAGATTCTGCCAACATCAAATCTTTCCTGAAATTTAGAATCGTGAGCATTTCGGCAGTCACCCAAAAGGAGTCCTCCAATGTCCTGCTTATAGCTATCACCAACTACGGCAACCGGATTCTTCTCAGATTTGGTGGTCCCGCTTCTTACTCATCCTTCATATCCAGTGCATCCACTACTTCACTGTCCATGAAATTGTCGGTCCATAGCATGAAATTCCCCCCATCCAAGGAGGAGGCTAAGTTGAACCCCGAACTAGACTCTTTTACTCGGGTCAAACAATACGTTGCGCTGATGATCACCAACCAGCAAAACTCGGAGCTTTTAAAGAACACCAAACTAGGAAAAGTCATTAGTCCGGGTGTGTTTTTGGCAGTGAAGAAAACGAAAACCAGCGACCTTCTTTTTATCAGTTCAGTTAACTATGGGTTCCTTAAAAACAACCACAAATTAGTGGAGGACGCAGAGTTGATCAATATCAGCTCCCCAGGTGCAAATTCCGATTCTGCTCCTTTGGTCATTAATGATATTGTGCAGTTGACACCAACTATGAATGGCTCTGACTCTCCAAGTGGATACGGCAATGTGCTCGCAGCTCAATACAGCAAAAAAGCTCTTGAGTTTGCTGTGTTGACCAATTACGGAATCAGCATTTACCAATACAGAACATCGGACAAGATCATTGGGTCCTTGAAGGAGAATGTGATTGAGAATTTCATCGACGAAAACGGCTTTGAGGAAACCTGCTCTACTCTTTTGTACTTGGCATGTTCCTCTGGCCACCACAGCCCAGATGATGCTTTCCGGAACAAGGCCCAGTTTCTCTTTTCTCATGCAGGAAACGATGCCCGTTCAGTGCAGCCTCAAACTGCCAACCAGAACCTGCAACAACTCGTCCCCATTCAGCCTTCTGACCCTCAACCATTGTTGGAGAAGGTCATTCTCAGTGACAGGTTCTACGGCACGTGCTTGCTCATCTCTCGACTTTTCAGGGAATACTGGAACCTCAAAGTGTTCTCCCGTTTGCCTCATGTTAAGAGCTTATCCGATGGATCAATAGACGTTTCCTCGGTGAAGGAAGATAATCTTATTATCCAAGGCCTCAACATTGAAAAACAAAAAGTGGAGTTCTTCATTGGTTCAGTGATTGTGCTCCTTGAGTTTTTCAACGAAAACTTGAGCAAAATTCCTGGCCTCAGTGCACCCAAGTACAGTTCCGATCCATCTAAGGTCGAGAATGAGGCTTGTTCCAGGGCAGAACACATTGCATTCACATCGATTGTGAGGTCGTTGAATTCCATGAAGGAGGCTCTTTCATTTATCATGGTTCTCATTGAAGAAACGCAAACGAACCCCGAGAATTTCAATGAGATCTTCAAGTTCCTCTCTCTCACTAACCAATTGAACTTATTGACGTTGAACTTCTCCGACCTCCTTCTTCCTACAATCGAAGTCCGGAAGCTCATTAAGGACTTGTTGTCGTCAATCATAAACAAAACAATCTTGAATGGAGGCTCCATTGATCTCATTGCTTCTTCATTACAAGGCCGGTGTGCTTCTTTCTGCTCGAAGGACGATGTATACATCTTCAAGGCTATTGAAAACTTGACAAGAGCCAAAAACATTGGCAACAGAGACAACGAGCTTAAAGTCAAGTGTCTTCATAGTGCCGTTGCTCTTTTTGAACAAGCTAGCGATTCGCTCACTTTGGAGAATATCGAAAACTCCATCGATATCATGCTCTCACTTGAATTCTATACTGGGGCCATTGATTTCTTATTAAAATTATCCAAGAGACTTTATGGAATCCTGAGCTCGCAAACGGAGAACATTGTTTCCTCTACAGGTGAGAATAATGCCAGTGTTCTCAAGAGCAGGTTGGAAGATAACAACAAAAAACGGTTACAGCTCTATGACTTTGTTTTCAAAATCCTTACGAACCTCGATTCCAAGGTCATCAAAATCACCGAAACGGGCAACCAGCTCATGATAAATGAGTTTGTGGAGACGCGAGATATCGCCTACGATACATGTTTTGCATCCACGGACAAACATTTCCACTATGAGTTTTACCACTGGTTCATCAACCATGGCTGCAGCGAGAGATTGCTCACGGTTGAAACCCCCTTCATCCTACCATTTTTGGAGCAGGTTTCTCAAGATAACCTTGCTTTAACGGAACTTTTGTGGCTATACAACGCCAAGCGAGAGAACTACTTCCAAGCAGCCAAAATCCTCTACTCGCTTGCTATTTCTGAGTTCGGCCTCACCATCAAGCAGAGAATCGAGTTCTTGTCCAGAGCAAATGGGTTCTGCAACTGCACGTGTCCACCAAGTTTGAGGCAGGAGTTGACGCAGCTTTCCACATTGATCCGGGAGTTGTTCGAAGTTGGAAATGTGCAATTGAACTTGTTACAGACTATCCAGCAAGATTCCAGAATCAGCGCAGAGAACAAGAAACTCGCCGCGGACAGTCTTAATTACAAGCTTCGCAATGCTAGTGAATTGTTCAATGGGTTTGCTGATCCTTTGGGATACTACGAGATCTGTCTTATAATCTTCTATACCTCCGACTACAAAAACCCGGACGAGATTCTTAAGAGATGGGAGTTTTTGTTTGAGAAATTCTACTACGACTTTACCAAGGGCATTTCCAAAGACCCATTGAGTACCATTCTCAGTGAAGCATTGATTTCCGTGGGTGTCAAGATCCACAGCAACGAAATGGTTTTCCCGGTGAACAGCTTGATCAAGTTGATGTGCAAATACATTTTGATGGCCGTGGAGGAAAACGGAGCACCCAGTCCCCGTGCCGGAATCGTGGTTGATACATTCCTCAAATGTGGAATCTCGTTCGAGAGCATCTACGTGACGATGAAGCTTGTGATCGAGAACGGAGCTCACTCTCTGCAGGTGGGACTCATGAAGTACTTGAAGAGCAGCGAGATGGTGTACTTGATCCAAACGTGGTGCCAGAGACACAAGAACTTGCGGGACTTTGTTGATATGGACAAGGTGGCCACGATGACCGAGTACTCCATCCAGGACGACCCACTTGAGAAGTGGATGAGAACACAGGGGTTATAATCTAATAATATCCATGGAAAAATAGAATTCAGCAGCGGAGCAGAGTAATTCAGTAGTAAAGCAGATAAAGCTCATGTAAGGTCGTAGAAGACACCCTTCTCCTGGTCAAAGTGCTCACTTTGGAATGGCCGAAGCGTATTCACCGGTAGAGGCTCATAGGGAGTCTTTGCCCCAAGCAAGGGAAGGATACCATCCACAATAAGCGATACACCGTTTGCTTCGTAGCCTCGCGGCATAATGACATCAGCCCGTTCTTTCGTCATGACTATATAATCCGACATTTCCTGCCGTGCACCTTGGAGATACGAGTTGACCACTTCCTCCAAGGTCAAGGCATCCGGCAGCTTGGCGTCTTGCGGGTCCAAAACATCCCGCTTGATCCAGCGAATGAGCCTGGTGTCTGCATCGCTATCGACATACACCTTGATGTGAGACATGCTGCACACCTCTTTATCGTAAAGAGCATAGAGCCCATGGACAATGATGAGTTTCCGGCCAGCGGGCAGGTGGCGCAAGTGGGACTTAATGGCATCGAAATCAAAGCGGGACGGCTTCAACGAAAGCAACTGTTTTTTCCCCGTGGTGATGGCGGATGTTTTGGAGCAACTCAGTGTGGTGACAATGGCTGGGTCCATGTACGTCTTCATATCTAGCACCTCCACTTGCAAGCCGTTCAAATCGGGAAGCAGCAAAAGCTCGGCCTTGATATACTCCGCCGTGGTCTTTTTGCCGGCAGCATGGCCTCCACCGATCAACACAATCAAGTTACTCATTGTGTTGTGGGGTTTGCAGTGGAAGCACGAGACGCGGACCAGAGCTTGGTGCGACGCGCAGGAAGGCAGGTGCACACCGAAAGATATAAGAATGAGGGTTCCACAGGACTCGCGATGGACTTATTGTTGACATTCTTCTATGCTTACATACAGTTCGTGTTTAAATATGTCGATAAATTAAATCGTAGTTGGAAATGAGAATGTTCTATTTTATTAAATGAAAAAATATTTACTGTTTTACATGGGAAGATTTTTGGACTCAACTGCGATCTCCATGCACTGTGACTGTCTCAGACTGAAGACTGTCTCATACTGTAGACTTCTCAGACTGTAGACTAATCGCCATATTGCGGACTGAACTTTGGCCCCAAGGCCCGATGGTCAATTATAGAAATCTCAAAGTAATAATTTTGTTTTAATAATTTATATCCCTTACTAAAGTGTACCTATAATTACCATAGAGTAGTCTTTCATAGAGCATGATAGTATTGGTTTACCATGGTGTAGACCCGTAGGCTTGAGACAACCAAGTCAGCCCATTTCAATTTTATTTTCATATTGAATTTGATAAATTTATCTAGGATCTAGAATTCTATTATGATCCAGACCTTTTGCTCGTCATAGAGTAGAGTAGTGTAGTGTAGTGAAGAGTAGTGTAGTGTAGTGAAGAGTAGTGTAGTGTAGTGAAGAGTAGTGTAGTGTAGTGAAGAGTAGTGTAGTGTGTAGTGCATAGAGTGTATATATACTAGAGCGTAGAGCACCATCCATAACATACCATACCTAATGTTGACCGCTTATAGCAAATTTTAATGTACCGCTCTATCATTCCTTAATCTCAGTTTCTTTCATAATATCCCGGTTTATAGTTTTATAGCTCATAGTTTTATAGTTCACCATATACAGTTGTGGTTCCTAGTGTAGGTTCTTTGACTGGTGCTCATGCAGCACTGAGATGCCGCGAAGCGATGAGACTACAACATACTTGGTGACATCACGTCGTGTTCTTACTCAACAATTCTGGAACCAATTGCTACGTGCCAAAAATGGATTTCGACCGAAATCTCGACAACGAGATCAAGTTCTCGTCCAAAACAACCAAGAACATCAAGGTCCACAGTACGTTTGAAAGCATGGACTTGAAGCCGGAGTTGCTCAAGGGAATATACTCTTATGGCTTCGAGGCGCCTTCCGCCATCCAGAGTCGTGCAATCATGCAAATCATCTCTGGAAAAGATACCATCGCTCAAGCACAATCGGGAACAGGAAAGACAGCCACCTTCTCTGTGGGAATGCTCCAGGTGATTGAGACAAATACCCGCAACTGCCAGGCACTTGTGTTGTCGCCTACGAGAGAGCTAGCGGTGCAGATTCACCAAGTGATCATGAATTTGGGCAACTACATGAACCTCCAGACCCACGCATGTATCGGAGGCAAACAGGTGGGGGAGGACCTGAAGAAGTTGGCCCAGGGCCAGCATATAGTCAGTGGCACGCCCGGGCGCATTCTAGACGTGATCAAACGCCAGAACCTCGGCACAAGAAGCATCAAGATGTTGATTCTAGACGAGGCCGATGAGTTGATGACAAAGGGCTTCAAGGAGCAGATCTACGATATCTACAGACACCTTCCGTCCACGGTGCAGGTGGTGATTGTCAGTGCCACCTTGACGCGAGAGGTGCTTGAGATGACGTCCAAGTTCACCACCGACCCGGTCAAGATCTTGGTCCGCAAAGAAGATGTTTCCTTGGAGGGCATTAAGCAGTACCAGATCCAGTGTGAGAAGGAGGAGTGGAAGTTCGACACCTTGTGTGACTTGTACGACTCGCTTACCATCACACAGGCGGTGATCTTCTGCAATACGAAAACCAAGGTCACGTGGCTCGCCGAGCAGCTTCGGAAGGCCAACTTTGCTGTGGTGTCTATGCATGGAGATATGAAGCAGAACGAGAGGGATACGGTGATGAAGGAGTTCCGGTCCGGAGGCTCCAGAGTGCTCATCTCCACGGACGTGTGGGCCCGAGGTATCGACGTGCAGCAAGTGTCTCTTGTGATAAACTACGACTTGCCTTTAGATAAGGAGAACTACATCCACCGGATCGGCCGGTCCGGCCGGTTTGGAAGAAAAGGTGTGGCCATCAACTTGTTGACCAGTTCGGATGCCTCGGAAATCAGGGACCTCGAGAGATACTACAAGATCAAAATCAGGGAAATGCCTTCCGATCTCTCCACGCTATAGATTGCAGTTGGGTTGGGAGACTAGACATACCCTGTTGTTGTTGCTCTATACTGGGGTAGACAATAGATTAGGTATGCCCTATTTGTCTGCTGGTTACGTCACTGGTCTCACTATAGAACATACTACCCATTGGATAGAGTCTGGCTGTTGAGCTGCAGAAGTACCATAAGATTATAGTCGAATAGTGGCCAGAACACCTGGAATTTATAGACACTTCATAGGACATTCAAGAGGAACCTCAATGGTACTCATGCCTGTCTTAGGCCACTGCCTATATACTCCTATATACTCCGACAATTCAGTTGATTATATCGTTCTCTCTATTAATTTGTCCTGTCCTGTCCTTGCCTTTTATCCGAGAATAGCTCTTAGTCTGTTCCACATTTCCTGGAACTATTTTTAAAAGATAGATTTTTATCCCTGAATTTAGTGTCCCTGCATTTGGTACCTTGGCATATGTATATTGTAATCCGAGTCTGTCTGTCTATTCAGTATCTGAACAATCCCTAAATAGTGTATATGCAGTTCGATATATTAGAATATCAGAGAATCTGCCTTTTCCAAAGGGCAAAGTGTCATAAATGATAATTTCAACTCGACTTTACTTTTTAAATTAAGTAGCAAGACAGTTAGTCTTTAAATACAATAACTCGTAATTTAAGCGTAAAACGGAGTCAAACCTAAATTGAATCTAGCTTATTTGTATAGCTAGTCTTCCACCAGTCTAAATTTCTAGTCCCAAATGCTTAGTCTTATTCTAGGTATTTTATATACTAAGAAATAATTCACAGATCTCTAAATTCTGTTTTTAAGGTGCCACACACCACCTACAGGAACATGGTTGACGATGTGTTTTAAGTATCAAACGTGGTCTCCCATGCAGTACGCCTCGTGCAACCGATGAGACAGCAGATCCAAATCCATGCAAGTACATCAGAGTACACAAGTGGAAAGGAAGGGCAATTTTCCAAAAAACATATACCCGGAAATCTAACACTTTCCATCATCCAGCATCTTCCTTCTCGTATTTCCCCACCCTGGGCTACCGGACCCGAAGTGGTGTGCGTTGGCCCTTGTTTCACGTGAGGCATCGCGGCCACATGAATCTTTTTTTTTTAAACCTTTCTACCCGCACGCTGAAACCACCCTCGGATTCTTCCTGTCACAAATCATGGATCCACAATACCTTTCTGCCTTGGAGGAAACTCTTAAGCAGACATTTGAGCCGGCAACCGTCAAGCTGGCCACCTCCAAATTGTCCAAGGACCTCTACTCCAATCCTTTGGCTTTACCCTCTCTCTTGCACATTTTACAAAACGCCCAGCAAGACCAATTGAAACAGTTGGCTGCCGTGGAGTCAAGAAAGCTTGTGTTCACCAAATGGGAAACTGTGGATGCTTCTTTGAAGCCTCAGATCAGGGTTGCTTTGTTGCAAAATACTTTCACCCAGCCCACCAAGATGATCAGACACTCGTCTGCCCGGGTGATTTCTGCTATTGCTGAGTTTGACTTGCAGGAAAACGACTGGCCGGAGTTGTTGCCTGCTTTGATCCAAGCTGTTCAGGGCTCTGATGTCCAGGTCAAGGAGACTGCTGTCTTCACCTTGTACACCTTGTTGGAGACTCAGGCTCCTGCTGTGAATGCCCACAAGGACGACTTCTTGACCTTGTTCTCGAGCTTGTTGTCCGATCAGTCTCAAGAGGTTCGTGTTAATGCTGTCTTGTGTTTGGACTGTCTCTCGCAGGCCATTGAGGAGGATGAAGAAAACGATGCTCTTGCCTCGAAGTTCAAGGCCTCTATCCCCGGTATCACTGATGTGTTGAAGGATGTGATCCAAGTCGATGACTCCGAAAAGATCAAGGCTTGTTTCGATGTCTTGAACAACTTGATCTTCTTGGACAACAAGTTGGTGGGTGACCAAATCTTTGCCCTCATCGAGTTGGTCTCGGAGCTTGCTCTCAACGCTTCTGCCGACGAGGAGTACAGATGTATGGCCATGCAATTCTTGATTTCCGTTGCCTCTTTCAGAAAATCAAAGATCGCTTCCAGCAACTTGGGTCCTCGCTTCACTGCTATCGCTACCAGAGTATCTGGTGAGGAAGTCGACTTGGAGGAAGAGTTGAACAACGAGGATGAGGAGAACGAGAACGAAGAGAACGAGCCTGCTACATTGGCTTTGAGATTGCTTGGTGTCTTGTCCACAGAATTGCCTCCTTCGCAAGTGATTGCTCCATTGTTCGAAAATTTGAACTCCTTGGTGCAATCTGCCAACCCCTTCGTTAGAAGAGGTGGTCTTTTGTGTATTGGTGTCGCTTCTGCTGGCGCCCCAGACTACTACAACACTCATGTCCACAAGATTGTGCCTGTCTTGATCAATGGTATGCAAGACCCCGAGGTCGCTGTTAAGGTGGCTGCAGTCAGATCCTTGTCTCAATTGGCTTCGGAATTACAAGACAACATTGCCGACTACCACGCACAGCTCTTGCCTCTTCTCATGAATATTATTGACTCGGCCTCTCATGTCATGACTTACAAGTATGCATGTTTCGCCTTGGATGGAATCATTGAGTTCATGAGCCACGACGACGTGTCTGTCTACATGGCCCCTTTGATGCAAAAGTTGTTCTCCATGTTGGAAAACGCCCACTCTTCCTCTTTGAAGTCTGCCATCCTGTCGGTCATTGGCTCTGCTGCCTTTGCCGGTGGTAAGAGTTTTATTCCATACTTCAACGACTCCATTAGAGCCATGGAGCCTTTGATCTCCAATGTGGCCGATACCGAGGGTGTTTCCGAAAAGGACATCGAGTTAAGAGCCATCACTTTCGAAAACATCTCTACCATGGCCAGAGCTGTTGGATCCGAGCCTTTCGCTCCATACGCCACACCTTTGGTGGAGGCTGCTTATTCTTCCATTGCTTCTGATAGCCCCAGAATCAGAGAGTCCGGTTTTGCCTTCATTTCCAACATGGCTAAGGTGTACGGCACTGAGTTTGCCGGTGTTTTGGATGAGATCGTGCCCAAGATCTTGATGTGCTTGGAGCAAGAAGAATTCTCTTTTGGAACCGGAGAAGAAGACGATGAGTTTGGTGAAGAAGATGAAGAAGGTTTTGGAAACAATTTCAAGTTTAACACCGGTATCACCATCGAGAAAGAGATGGCATGTGCGGCTTTGTCCGAATTGGCCATTGGAACTGGTGCTGCGTTTGCCAGATTTGTGGAGCCTTCCTTGAAGACTTTGGCCGAGCAATCTGAGGTTTCCTACGGTATGAGAGAGGCAGCCATGAACACCCTTTGGAAGATTGTTCAAGCTATGTTCAAAGCTACTTACGGTGAGAAATTCGAGGCACCCAAAGGTGTCCCACAACAACCATACGTTGACAGCAACATCTTGCAATTGATTGAGCAAGTGAGAGCCATCACCGTGTCTAACTTGGATGATGAAATCGAGTTCGGTTTGGTCGCTTGCGACTTGGAAACCCTCAGCGAAGCTATCTCCCTGTTCGGTATCATTGCTCTCGTTTCCGATGCCTCCAAGACCGACAGTCTTGAAAAGGTCTGTGTTCAATTGATGAGCATCTTGAAGAACGAGCATGCATGTCAAATTGATGGCGAAGAGCCAGTTATTGATGGCGAGGACTCTTCCGAGTCTGACTCCATGTTATACGAGTCCGCTTTGGAGGTTTTGATTGCCTTGTCTCTTGAACTCGGACCAGACTTCATCAAGATCTTCAATTCTTTCAAGGATGTCGTCATTGCCTCCGTGACCTCGAAGTCCAAGAACAAGAGAGTCAGCTCTATTGGTGCCTTGGCCGAGATTTCCGTCGGTTTGAAGGACTCCAACCCATACGTCCAGGAGCTCTTGCAAGTCTTCAGCGACAGATTAGCCAACGACGTGTCGTTGGAAGTCAAGGGTAATGCAGCATACGGTGTTGGTATTTTGATAGAACATAGTTCCGCTAACTTTTCTGGAAACTACCAACAAATCTTGGAGACCATGTTCCACTTGATGAACAGAGCCGATACTGAGGCCAAGAATGAGGACGGTGAGTCTGCCGAAATTGTTAACAGAGCTAATGCCAATGCTTGTGGATGTGTTTCCAGAATGGCCTTGAAGAACGAGACGGCCATTCCAATGGACCACGTGTTGCCAGTGTTGTTGAACCACCTTCCATTGGAGGCAGGTCCAGAAGAGAACGTGCCAATTTTGACGTGGATCATCAAGTTGTACGAATCCAACAATACTGCCATCGACGCACACACCGAGAAGGTTGTCCTGGTCTTGGCCGAGATCTTCAAGAAGGAGGCCGACAGAGTCAAGGTGCTTGAGCAGAGTACTTTGGGTAGAGAGGATGCTCTTGAGAAGACGAAGCAATTCAGCAACGAGGAATTGAAGACGAAGGTTGTGAACTTGTTGAAGTTCTTGAATCAAAAGTACCCCAACGTTGTTGCCAGCCACGAGGTCTTGAAGCTGGTGGTTGCCTAGTTAGATGAAATAAATTGTTTAATTGAGTTAGCAGGAATCATTTGAGTCCAGAGTAATACCCACTTGGAATTTCGTAAGACCTGTACTAAATCCATTTAAGCCACAGGCAGCCCCAAGCTGTACTGCATCCGCTACACTCTCCAAACCTCACTACACTCTTGTAATTTAAAGCCTATAATCGCCACTCTCTAGTCTGTACTCTTTAATCTGAACTCTCTAGTCTGTACTCTTTAATCTGCACTCTTTAATCGGCTTCCTCTTAGTGTGAACCTTGTAGTCTGACGAAACATCTCTAAACTGATTGAAAAAATTGCCATAGTGGATGCATATATTAAAGAGATATGCATGCACGATTCTCATCTCTCGACGCACCATACCACATGAGATGCGAAATGAGTCTCGATTGGGATTTCAAAGGAACATAGCTGTGACAAAAATGTTCAGAAATTTTATCTCGGCCAGTTAATGGTTATGGATAAGTAGAAGCGATGCCGCTCGAGTCTCTAGACGCATAAGACCATTTCTGGCTATTACTGAATCACTTTTTTCCCAATATGATCGATACTAAAGGCCTGGCTCTTGCAGCCTTCTCATTCATAGCTTTTGCCGTGTTAATCCCCCCATTTTGCTTCCACATCCACCAAAAAAATATTCCTGCCTGGAGTCTCATCTTCTGGTTTCTCTACAGTAATCTCGTTGCATTCATCAACGCTTTGTTATGGAGTGGAAATGATTTCAACGAGGGTTTTGAAGGCCAAGGGTACTGTGACTTGGTGGTCAGAATCCTGAGTGGCTCCACTGTTGGTCAGTTATGTGCCACAGCATGTATGATCTTTAACTTATACTTGATTGTTGCAGCCAAGTCACACGGAATATTTGCCCCGGACTCCAGGATGAAGAAGTTCATCAACATTGTCATGTGTTGGTTCAACCCGCTTCTCCTTATGGGAATCTCCGTCATTGTGCAACAGAACCGGTACAATGTGGTGAGATACCGTGGGTGCACCATCTTCTATAAATACACCGTGGGTGCGGTGATGTTGGTGTCAATCTGGAACATCTTGTGGATTTTCACTGCCGTTGTCTTTGCCTTCTTGACCATCTTCACGATTTTCTCGAAGAGAAACGATATTCTGGATTTGTTGAGATGCACCAATTCGGGCCTCACCATGCGCAAGTTTGCCCGCTTGATCATCTTTGGAGTGTTGATCATCGCTGTTCTTTCGCCGGTGGTGCTTTTGAGTTTTGCTACTGACTTGCAGACGGTCTCGTCCACCGATGACGTGATCAAAGCATTTGTCAGCCAGATTCCATGGAGTCAAGTCGTCGCCCTCGAGACTGACGAGGGGAATTACACCACCCGGATCATCGAGATTGTCTTGTCCTTCACAATCTTCCTCCTCTTTGGCCTTGGCTCCGAGGCTCTCATAATGTATCGCTCGTTCTTCAACAAGATTGGCTTATGGAAGCAAAAGGATGTACAGCCACAAGAGCTTTACATGGAGAAAGAGTTCAACGAGACCAGATACTCCAGCAAGCAGACGGAGAGTTCCGAGGCCACGCTCGGAATGGACTTCACTGAGATCAAAGAGTTCGAACGCTTGGTGTTTGACAATGAATCTTCTTCTTCCACTATTTAAACACTTATACTTATGTTTTTCACTTCAATAAATTTTCAAATGTTTCCTGGAACTGTGTAGGCTTAACCTTGCCCTGTGTAATCCTCATGGCCTGACCCACGAGGAACTTGATAGACTTCTTCTTTCCCTGGAGTATTTTTTGCACCACATCTTCGTTCTCAGATATGACCTCCTGGCATATTTCCTCAATGGCCAGACTCAAGTCTTTATCACTAGCATCAACGGAGGCCAAGTCAAAGTGTTCCACCAATTGTGGAATAGTAAGGTCTCGAAGCTCTGAGGATTCGATTATGGAGCTCAAAATCAACTTGGCCGAAGTGTTGCTTATTTTTTTCGTGTGGATCAATTGGAGCAAGTTTGCAAGTTTTTCAGGTGGAAGAATATCGAGGTCCACAGGCAAGTCGAACTTTTTAAATGTCCCCAAGAGCTCATGGAAAAACCAGTTGTTGGAAGATTTGACCAACCCCCCATTTTGCACCACATACAACTCATGCAATTGCTTGTAGTATTCAAGAAAAGACTTGGAATCCACCAAGAATCTCGCGTGTTTTTTCTCCAACGAATATGGCATATGCATCAACTTCTTCATTATCTCATCCGGAAGCTCAGCAAGAGTCTGTGATATTTCGTTGGTGATTTCCGGATCAACATAAATTCTCGGGAGCTCCATATCGGGAAAGTACCGATAGTCCACCGCATCTTCCTTAGACCGAGTGCGCACGGTTTCCGTTCCAGTCCAGCTCCGGGTCTCCTGGGGAATGGCAGCCGTGGGCGAAGCTTTGAGGAGTTCCACCTGTCTATTGTACTCGTACATTGCAGCAGCGGTGATTTCCGAGGTACTGCCCAAGTTCTTGATCTCCACTCGGTTTCCTCCCTGGACACTGACATTCACATCACATCTCAAAGCACCATTCTCCAAGTCTCCCGAGCAGATTCCAAGATGAGACATGATGGAAATGTATTTTTTCACAAAAGCCCGGACTTGAAGCAAGTGGTCGAAATCTGGCTTGGTCACCAACTCTATCAACGGCACGCCCGCTCTGTTGAAGTCCACATTAACTTGAGCATCGAATTCATTATAGTTCAACTTAGCAGTATCCTGCTCCAACTGAATTTGCTCAATGCGAATTCTCTTTTGTTCCAATACTTCGTCAAAGTCCGAGGTAAGATCCAAGTGGCCTCCCTGGGCCAATGGCCGGAAATGTTGTGTGATCTGGTACCCCAAAGGCTGATCTAGATAGAAGTAGTGCTTTCTATCGAAAGCCGAGACTGGGTTGACTGTAGATTTGAGCACTGTTGCAGCCTTCAATGCCAAGAGTAGAGCCTCTGGGTTCAACCTAGGAAATGTGCCTGGCAAGGCTACGTCAAAGTAGGAGGTATTGGTATTTGGTGGGGCTAGAGGGTCGTTTTTCGACGGCGAAAAAAGCTTCTGGTGAGTCTGGAGCTGGGTATGGATTTCCAAGCCACATTTAAAGGCAAATCCCGGTTCGGGCCGCCATTTCTGGAGCGTTCTAGAAATCATGGAGCATCAAATCAACACTGTTGGTAGATTCAGTGCGTATACTGAGATGCGCGCAGAGGTCTCAAGTTCAGGCCCAATGTGGAGCTCTTAGTTTTCATATTTTCAACACACCACTCCAAATCTACAGAATGTAGAAAGGTCCATCAAAAATACAGTTAAGAAAAAAAAGGCCAACTTAAACCCAATAAACATTCGGATTGGCTACTTTAAGTTTATCTTAAAAAAAATTCAAATATAATTCTGGCAAATTTGCAGTTGTACATTGTCTCTCCATGGTGTACTATTAATTCATAGTATTAAACAACAGTCTGCAAGTGAGAGCGCATTATTCGCGTCAGGATGGCTAAGACTGGACTGAGGTGACTGAGGTTGCCCTCAGTCGCGGGTGTCTGTGTGCACTCTTTGTCTCCCCACAAGGGATGACGATAAGATAACCCTCACTTTATATCCTCACTTCTCCTTCATCTCCTTTGCCACAAGCCCCTCTACCCAGTTTCTCCTAATAAGCCCATCTTCAACCGAGCACATATTCTCCGGGATCCTGTGGCATCTATTCTTCTTGTGCTAAAAGTATGTATACGTCTTATTGATGGGCCCCCCTGTTATGTCCCCTTTCCAGCAGGCTTTGCTTACGTTTCGGGGTGCGATCCACGTGGATGCATTGCCAATTGGACTCCATCCATTATTCTTTGGGCTGTGTTTAAAAATGGCCACTAACATCTAGCTTACTATGAGATCCCAATTCAAAGACGAGAACTCTCTCGGTATGTATACACCCAATTGTGTTTATTACGCTAGTCACTAACCTTTAAGAAAAAAGAAGCTCCGAATCGGCCAGAATCTTGCAGCGGTTTAACGACCGTCTTCCCGTGATTTGCGAGAAGGTCGAGAACTCCGACATCCAGGAGATAGATAAAAGAAAGTATTTGGTGCCGGGCGACTTGACCGTGGGCCAGTTTGTATACGTGATCAGAAAACGCATCAAGTTACCTTCCGAAAAGGCCATCTTCATATTCGTCAATGATGTGTTGCCTCCTACCGCTGCGTTGATGAGTAACATCTACGAGGAGCACAAGGACGAGGATGGCTTCTTGTATGTGTTGTACTCTGGAGAGAATACTTTTGGGCAAGTGGATATGTCAGACTTGGATTTCTCAAACCTCCCTCTGCTTGAGTGAGCAAGTTTTATTGCTAGGCCCGCTTGGGCGACATAGCTTAGCTTTGACTTTGTAGCCACGATGTCTATATGTACGAGCGAGCATGACTGGTTCTGCTCTCTTCAATTGATCATCCAAGAAAGAAGCTAGTTTATGAATACAACGAGAAATTTAAACTACACCGAAGCATATCATCTGCATGATTAGCCAAAGTATTTTTTCAATCAATATGATTTATATGTAGTGTATCAGCCCTGAATGCTCACGGACCCATCCTTCTCCAAGATCATGCGGATATTGTCTTTGGTCATATCATCTTTGGCGTAGCTCTCGAGAAATTGCTGAAGACGGATAAAGGTTGACTTCTCCACATTGCTGGGGATCTCCTTCAATCCAATGGCCTTCATGACCTTCTCTGTGTAGCTCAAGGAGAAACTGAACCCCACCAAAAGCGTATCGTACTGCTGGTTGAGATCTCCGTCAAGCCCATGAGAGATGATGGCCTCGTACTGCAGCAGGTACCGTTTTCTCTTTGCGAGAGTCTGGTCAGCATCATTTTCGGAAAAGGGCACAAAGTACAAAAGGTAGCTCTCCTCCAAGAACACGGAGCCTAGGGAGTATTCGTCGCTTTGTACTGGGGCCAGCCTACCAGTGAAAACGGAGAGAGCAAAGGTAATTAGCACAATGAAGAAAAGCATCGGGTATAACGTAGAGCCGTTCCTGGAGGGAATTGGGGAAAATACCATCTGGATGTTTATGGGCGAAGTGGTTAGTTTTATGAAGATTGCGAATACTTTCCGGCTTCGGCTGCAGCACGCGCAGGTGCAGATTGAGTAACAAGAGCCTCGATGAACGAGGAATCCATGGTCAATGTGTTAATAAAGAAATTCCTGCGTAGACAAAGGGAACTGTAACTGTGAAGCCAATAAAAGCTAATAATAGAAAAATGACGCTATGACAAAATAAGGAACTAATGGGATTTCAAATACGATGGTCACTAATTGTTAAACGTGAGCGCCTTGCGACTCCTGCACGTTTGGTATGGGCATGGAATGCCCAGCCAGTTGTTTGGCATGGGCATGGAATGCACAAGTAGTTTGTCCAGATGAGGACATCTTTGACATAGTTACGGAAGGATATCAGGAGATGTGTGTCGTCATGTCGACACACCTGGGCCACTTGTGGGTACGGGCTCCCTGGCTGAGGGAACTATATAAGAGGCAACTCCGTCGCCTCCTTTGTCAGAGAATAACAGACATTCACTCTAGTTTCAGTAGAACAAACCACTACTTCCAGTACTGAATTCTAAGTCAACCTAAGATCAAACATGAGTCAATCAACCACCACCTCTCCTCACTCAAGAGAGCTATTGGAGATCAATGAGGTAGTCATTCCAAAACACGAAGCTGTTTATGAAACAGCGCAACACCTGTGAGTACCCAGCTAACCATAATGGTACACCAGAATCTTGTCTTATGTCAATAACACAATCAAAATTTAATTCACCAATGATACCTCGATTAAGAATTCAAATAACTTGTGGTCGCCAAGTCCTTGTCTACAATTACATGGTGAGTACACTACTAATGGTGGGTCTAAAGCATCTTCATGATTATGAGCCCTGGCCTGAAACAACATTCAATAGAGATTTCTACTCAAAACCCCATAATGGACTTATTCGAAAACCCTACAGTATTGCAACCATTGAAATGATAAATATATATTAGAGATGAATCAGTAACACCAGTGCAGTTCGTTGAATGGATCTGCCTGTAATGTATGTATAAGTTAAAGTGAAGTAATATCCGGGCTGAGGGTTGTTGAATTCTAGGTTGAGAACTCTATTGGAAAGTCTTGGAGGTCCTGTATAATTTTAACAGTCTTGGTACTTCTGAGAAACCTTCTCCACCAAATCCCTCAATTCTTGTTTCCGTTCTTCAGAACACCACGAACCGTTAATACCGTTCAAAGCGATCTGGCACCATTGTTCCTTCGAAAACCCAAATCTAGTGTGCACAGTGACGTAGTTGTCTAAGATGTAGCCTCCAAAATAGGCAGGGTCATCGGAGTTGATGGAAAAGGGAATGTTGCGGTCCAAAAAGGTCTTGATTGGGAGCTCCGACACATCCTTCACCACTTGCAACTTCACATTGGACATGGGGCACATGGTCAACATGGTCTTGGAATCAGCCAATCTAGTCATCAACTCCTCGCTCTGGGCCGAGTTGACCCCGTGGTCAATTCTCGTTACGTGGAGAATGTCCAAAGCATCTGAAACGTACGTGTAGTCACCTTCCTCTCCTGCATGTGCAGTCAAGCCAACGTTGGGGTACTTATCCTTGACTGCAGCGTAGCACTCCTTGAACAATTTTGGAGGGAACGGCTTCTCTGAAGAGTCAAGACCCAAGCCGTGCAAAGTACCGTCCTGGAAGTACTGGTGTGCACTCTCGATGGTCTCCAAGCCGGAAGCTGCTGGTAAGTGCCTGAGCAAGCACATGATCAACTTATTGGAGGTGTTGTAAGTGGATTGGGCATCTTTGCAAGCTCTATTGAATCCGCCGACCACCGTTTCCATGGTAATACCTCTTTCCACATGACCCTGGGGGTCAAAGAACACTTCGGAGTGTAAGCATCCGTCGTTGGCCGCACGCTGGAAGTAGGCCATGGCCAAGTCATAGAAGTCATTTTCCTCGATCAACACACTCATGCCCACATAGTAGTGGTCCAAGAAATCCTGCAAATCGGCGAAGTTGGCGTATCTTTCGAGACATTCATCCACGGTTTTGGGGAAGAAGTCGGGCAAGGTGACGTTATTTCTTTCTGCCAACTTGAAGAGAAGGGCAGGCTCTAAAGTACCTTCGAGATGAAGATGGTGTTCACATTTGGGCAACTCATTAAGAAACGAGGTGAAGGTCTTCGAACATTCGTATTTGGCCATTTTGTCTAGGAACAAGTGTGGTCTGCGGGAATGCAGATTGGCGGATCCATTGATTAGACTATTGACAGGCGCGTATGCAAGATCTGCGATGTGATGTATGATTTAAAAAAAAAAAGAAAAACCTTAAAAAAGAGAGCCCTGGAGAAAGAGATAGCAAAATCGCAATTTCACACAAGATCTTCCGGGGCCGCCAGAAGTAGACTTTCGAAAATACCGCGGGAAAAGCCCGAGTAGCCGAATCGTAAAACCCGGACCCTAAAAAAGAAATAGCGGCATTCCCGCCTTAAATGTAAGAGACAAAAACGCGCAAGAAGAGAAGAAATGGCGCTTTAAACTTGTAGGAATATACAAGAACATTAAGCTCATCTACCCCAAGGAACTTCAGCATACCGTAAAAGGAGTTACTCAAAATGAATACTAGGTCTCAGATATTAGACACTTTTAGACACTTTTAGACACTATTAGACACTATTAGACACTATTAGACACTATTAGACACTATTAGACACTATTAGACACTGGACTAAATAATACTAGGTGTTAGGTTTGGTCTTGCATGCAGATGGAAGGTGTGTCATGTGCCACAGTATGGGTTCAAAGATCGGCCTTGGCGTGCACACAACAACCAATCAATATGTTGAACGTGGAAGCCTTACGAGTCCTATACGACCAGATGGAAACATGTTGAACACTATTACGGGAAAAACAATGCTAGGCACGTGTCATGTAGACGACAATTTCGGTTAACTCGGTCCTACGTATTCCCGAGCAAAGGGAATGTATAAAGTCGCTTTTTTACGTCAGAACATCAGCAAAGAGAATCAGCTCAGTTTGAGGAGAGCAAATGGTGATTTTCCAGGATTAGTTTAAAGAGAAAACCGAATACACATAACTGAGGTGACAACTGATTTAGCCCAGTTTCCAGAGTATTAGAGACCATAGTAGTTCCTAAGTCCGAACTAGTATGGTATATAGTTCGACATTATTAATAAGCTTATAAATTCATCGGTAGTCATTTGGTGATCAATGGCAAAAACAAGAAAAATTGCGTGTTCCGTAAACACTTGAACGGATAATTATCGATAATCCTCCAGAAATTTAATTGGTCTGCATATACATTATGGGTAGTCTATTAGTAATGAGCGGGCAAAAGTTTCAGTTGTGATTGGAACAAAAGAGGCGTAGTTGATCCAAAAAAAAAAAGAAAAAAAATTGTGATGAAGTTGAAATCACCCCGTTAGGATTTGGAAATTGCCCCGTCGAAAAAAAAAAACACCATGGTTTGGCTGGGTTGGCTTTCAAAGCTGTGCTGGGTTGACCTGATGTTGTGCTACTCCAAGTGGTCGCAATGCGCGATGCATGTATATTGCAGCATGATTATTAAGTGCCGCATGATTACTAATTGCAGCCGAATTCTATAGCTTTAAAAGACGCAGACTCGCAGTCTGGATCCTTTGCTTTGTTACATATTTCATTCTTGACAGTTTCAATCTAAACACTTTACTGAGTGCGGATTACTAATTGTATATATTTGAATTTACCCTCTTGTCATTTTCTGCCATGTCAGTTCACGCTCCAGTCACACGCGCGAAGAATGTGTCGTACTTTATTCCAGAGGTTCCAGTGATCCCTGGAAAGCCTGCTGAAGAACAGCCTGCCGGAAAGGCTGTTCCAAAGTTGTTCCAGCCTTTGAAGATCAAGAACTTGTTGGTTCCAAACAGAATCGGTTTGTCGCCCATGTGCCAGTACTCCGCCAACGACAATTTCGAGGCTACCCCTTATCATTTGATCCACTATGGCGCTTTTGCCTTAAGAGGTGTTGGTCTCACCATGGTCGAGGCTACTTCCGTCTCTGAGTACGGTGGTTTGTCTCCACACGATTTGGCTATTTACACTGATGCTCAGGCTGAGAGCTTGAAGCCAGTAACTGACTTTGCTCACACCCAGGGCGGAATCATTGGTCTTCAAATCGCCCATGGTGGCCGTAAGGCTTCCAGTGAGCCTCCTTTCGTTCACTTGGAGAAATCTCTCGAGGCTAAGGACGGCGGATGGCCTGACGACGTGGTTGCTCCATCTGCACTTGCTTATAGACCAGGGGGTTCGTACCATGTTCCTAGGGAATTGAGCGTTGCTCAGATCAAGCAAATCGTCAAGGATTTCGGTGCTGCTGCCAAGAGAGCAGTGGAGATTTCCGGTTTTGACTTTGTTGAAATCCACGCTGCTCATGGATACTTGCTTAACTCGTTCATGTCTGCCAGCTCCAACAAAAGAACCGACGAGTACGGTGGATCTTTTGAAAACAGATTGCGGATTGTGAAGGAGGTGATTGACTCCGTGAAAGAAAACGTGCCTAAGGACTTCCCAGTGTTTTTGAGATTCTCTGCCTCGGAGAACACTCCAGAAGACCCAGACCAATGGTCCATCGAAGACTCTGTAAAGTTTGCCAAGATCATTGCAGACGAAGGCAAGATTGATTTGCTTGACATTTCTTCCGGTGGAAACAACTATAAGCAAAACGCCAGAGGTCCAAGACAAGCAGTGCACGCTCCACTTGCCAAGAGAGTGAAGGAGGCTGTGGGTGACAAGATTCTCGTGGGATGCCCCGGTAAAATCGTCAGTGCTGAATTGGCCAACCAGTTGTTAGAGGAGAACGTCATCGACATTGCATTTATTGGTACTGCCTTGTTGAAGAACCCTGGTCTTGCATTGACTTGGGCCGACGACTTGGGAGTGAAGGTCCATAGTGCTCGCCAGTACGAATGGGCTTTTGGTCCTAACAAAAAACAAATCTTGGATGCTATTGCCAGAGCTGAAGCCAATGTCAAGGCAGGCAAAGCAACCTGATTATATACCAAATTTTTTAATAGCAGAAGGGTTACAAAGCTTTGTTTCCGTTCATAAGATATAGAACAATGCTAGCATATGTATGATTACACGAAAATTACAGGTTTAGTTGAGTCAGATCTGAAACAAAATAGCGAAAAACAATAAAAGGATTGCAGTTACAAGGCCAATGTGTTACAGTAGTGTGCAGTAATGTGTAGTCAAATGCAGTCGTGTAGTGAAGTGTATACGTGTAGTAAAGTGTGGTCGTGTAGTCAGGTGTAGTCAAATGTCGTCAAGTGTAGTCCGTGCAGTCCGGTATATAGTCGTGACTACCGTCAATGTATACAGTCCACACAGTACTTTCCTATCTTCTAGACGAGAAAGAATAAAAGCCAAAGAATGTCCAGTACATCCCAAGCCCCAAATGTCTCAAATACCAACCATTTGTCAATTCGATTTTAGTCGAGCTGTAGCTTAAGTATAGAACAAAATGATGATTGTTGGACACGACACAGCGGACCTCGAAAGTGCAGGAGGAATCGACACGCCCTCTATTTATAGCGCGGACAAGGTCAGGGCGCACTGCATGCAAGTGTTTCAGCCTCGACCCCGCCGATCACAGCCACCACCGTCCACCACCGACGGAAAAGATAAAAACCATATATAAATTGCATCTTATCATAGACCCTGTTTTTCTATATTTATTTCGGGATTTTCATCACAAGATTTCCCCTTTGTAAAGCGTTTTCTTCTGGTGCCTGTTCGTGGTCCTGTCTACTGTGCCCTTCGTTGTCCTGCCTACTACCTCGAGGTCCTGTCTACTACCTACTACCCGATTCAAAAGGTACAACGCGTGTCCATTGTTCTACCTGTCAAGGCAAATCCCCAAGGCGTTCAAACTTGTTCTTTTGGTCTAACGCTCGGCAAAACACTGCGTCATATACCGCACCAGCCCAGGAATTTTCGTTAACAAAAACCTCAATCAGATTCCCACCTGAAGCATCTCCTCAATTCGTGATCCCACATCTCCCTATTTTTTTTTTTTTCAAGAAAGGACCTAGTCTAGCCCAAAGATCTATTCTCCTTTGACACCAGATCCCGGAGTTTTTTTCGTGGCTTAGATCCGGCTGCTATGTACCAAGATAATCACGAGCCTTATAATTACCCTGTGGGGCGCCAGACAAATGGCATGTCCAACTATTCCCCAACTCGAAACCGCAGCGACAATCTGCTCAGTTTTCAGCCGCCGAACCGTCCTTATCGCCCGCCAGACGCCGCTAACGTCGTGGACCCATTTATGTCATCGTATGATTCCAGCACTCGCCCAGACGACATCTTCGCCTCGAACGACTATGCCCAGAGGCCGCCCGTGCCACAGCCCATCCATAACTCCAGCCACGGTGGCCTGCGTGCTGACTTGAACCGAGATCCGTTTCAACAAGACTATGAAATGCACAATTACGAGAGTCAGAAGCAATACTCCCAGGGCTACCCTCAAGGTCACCAGAACTATAATACTGCCAACTTCGACCCCAATTTTCGCCAGGCCTTCGTGCCCCATTCGTACGAGACTGACGACGATGAAGAAAGGGAATTCGATAAAGCCATTCCTTTCAGTGACTTTCAGGGTGATCACTACGATTTACAGACTTTACACGTGCCCGCAGCCGTGCAGGACCCACGGGTCATAGACGATCAGACGTCGGTTAATTCAGGCTTCGACTTCCCCGAACCCCCTGATGAAGAAGAGGTGCGTGAGAAGCCTCGCCAGGGAATTGCTACGGGCCACAATGGCCATTTGGTCTTGGACTGTCCCGTTGCCACGGAGTTGTTGACCAAGTTTCCCGATTACTCTGCAGGCCTGAAGGATGGGGGTCTTAGTCGTGAATTCTCATATATGAGATACACTGCAGTCACGTGTGGTCCCTCTAATTTCTGGAGAGACGGCTACATTTTGCGCCCGGTGCATTATCCTGTTAGACGTCATACTGAGTTGATGATCGTGGTGACGATGTACAACGAGGATGACATTCTATTGGCTCGTACACTTAAGGGTGTGTTCAAAAATATTAAGCACCTTGAGTCACGGACACGGTCTTCGGTCTGGGGTAAGGACTCCTGGAAGAAGATCGTTGTTTGTGTGGTCAGTGATGGACGTTCCAAGATCAACGAGCGTGCCCAAGCCCTTCTTGCAGCTTTGGGTGTCTACCAAGAAGGATTAGCCAAATCTAGAATCGATGACAAGAAAGTCAGAGGTCATATTTACGAGTACACCACACGTGTGGGTATTTCTTCTGTGGATGACACAGTTAAATTGACCACCGAGAAAGTTGTGCCGGTCCAAATGCTTTTTTGTTTGAAGGAAGAGAACGCCAAGAAAATCAACTCCCATAGATGGTGCTTCGAGGCCATATCTCAGGTCCTCGAACCTAATGTCGTGGTTCTCTTGGATTGTGGTACTCAACCAGCAGGAAAATCGCTCTATCATTTGTGGAAAGAGTTCGATAAAGATCCGCAAGTAGCGGGTGCTTGTGGGGAAATCAAAGCTAAAATGCAAAAGCGCCAGATTGCAACCAATCCATTGGTTTATGCGCAAAACTTTGAGTATAAGATCTCAAATATCTTGGATAAGCCCACCGAGTCGGTGTTTGGGTTCATTTCTGTGTTACCTGGTGCATTCTCCGCCTATAGATACGTGGCTTTACAGAACGATATCAATGGCAAGGGACCGTTGGAAAAGTACTTCAAAGGTGAGTTCTTACATGGTAGTGGAGAGCTTGACCCTGATGATGATGAGTATGAGTTGAAGCGTGACTTGCTCAAGGAAGAGGCTGGTATTTTCACGTCCAACATGTACCTTGCCGAGGACAGAATTTTGTGTTACGAGCTTGTTGCTAAGAGGGGCTGTTCGTGGCTTCTTCGTTACTGCAAGTCGGCAAAAGCTGAAACAGATGTGCCCGAAGGGTTGGCCGAGTTCATTCTTCAAAGACGGAGATGGTTAAACGGTTCTTTCTTTGCTGCTATCTATTCGTTGGCCCACTTTCCAAAGCTTTGGGGATCATCGCACTCTTTTGGACGGAAGCTTTTCCTCCATATTGAGTTCTTCTACCAATTCCTTAATTTGGTGGTGTCATGGTTCTCTATTGGGTCTTATTTCCTTGTGTTCAGGATCTTGACGACCTCTCTTGGTAACTCAGCAGTGAACTTTGCTCCAGGAAACATTCTCTCTGTGGTGTTCTTGTGGCTCTATCTCGCGTCAATCGTTACCACATTCGTGTTGAGTTTCGGTAATAAACCAAAAGGAACGGAGAAATTTTACATTGTGATTGTGATCTTTTTTGCCATTCTTATGTGCTACATGATCTTTGCGTCTGTTTTTCTCGCCGTCAAGGCCATCTTGGCGATCCGAGAAACGTCTGAGTTTACAGTTAAACTTTTCTTTGCCAATTCTCAGTTTAGAGACTTGGTTGTGGCCACATCCTCGACCTATGCGCTTTACTTTCTTGCGTCGTTCATGTACTTGGAGCCATGGCACATGTTCACGTCGTTTGTGCAGTATCTTTTGCTCTCTCCGGCATATGTGAATGTTTTGAACATCTATGCATTCTGTAACATCGACGATGTTTCTTGGGGAACCAAAGGAGATACTGGAGCCAAAGACTTGGGTGTGGCCAAGGTGCGTGAGGATGGTACTTTCGACGTGAACATCCCGGTGCTTCAAGAGGAAATCAACCAGTCATACTTAAACCAGTTGGAGAAAATCAAGAATCCAGAAGATGTTTCAGGCCAAAAGTTCAATGCATCCAATGAAGACTACTATGCATTTATTAGGTCCATGACGGTGTTGGTGTGGATGTTTTCAAACTTTGTGATTGTTGCCTTAGTGCTAGAGACAGGAGGGTTCAACCAGTTTGACAAGTCGTCTTCCGACGATACAGGCCGCTCGGAGATCTTTTTGACGGTGATTCTCTGGACAGTGGCCTTTATGGCCTTGTTCAGATTTATCGGGTGTCTGATCTACTTGATCAAGAGGTACATTAACAAGTTCAGATCGCGGGTCTCCAAGTAACGAGCGCGCGAGCGAAGAAACAATAACAAACTGTCTACATCATAATTACACCATTTATATAATACATTCACACATTCACATTCATTTAAATATAGATTCACACTAGGCCTTGTGGTGTACAACGATCAAAGAAATGATATGAATAGAAGACGAAAATCTGCAGATATCTTGTCCCAGCTCGGCGAGCCGCTTCCTCTACCATACCAGGCGGAGTCTACGCGTGTGAAGAAAGAGAAAACATATGAAGAATTACTTCCCTCCAGAACCACCTCTGCAGACCTCGGAGTCCGAAGCAGAATACATAGCGGAACGGGCCATACCCGAGCGAACTCGTTTCCGGAGCCCTATATCCAGGACAACTATGCTGACGAGCGAGTTCCGCTTCCAATCTGGCGAAAAACCTCCAGTGGGGGTGGAAAAAAAGACATTAATAACAGCGACTATAGTCTAGACCAGATCAACTATGGGGTGCCAAATGAAAGCTCCGAAGAACATAACTTCGGAGAGCATGTGATGATCATAAGAACATTACACCAAAAGCTAGAAGACCTTAAGCAGGAGTACGAAAACAACGACAACTCGGAGGTGCTCCTGCGACTGAATTTGAAGACATTGGAAAAAATCAGCGACGACTTGGATACTCTTCTCCAGGAGTGTCAGCAGAAACACATCTTACACGAACAACAGCACATCATACAGGAACTCGAGAAGTACCAACGGCTCAGCACGCCCATTCAGAAGAAACGACCTTTGCGGTGGTACGTTGTTCCTGGAATATCCGTGGCGTTTATGCTATTAATGTCGTTTCTCGCCGGTCACTTCTCATACGAGTATTGTTACTATATCTGTTAGCACTAGCGCTGGCACAATCACAAATTGTACTATAATATACATATATACAGAAAGCCAAGCCCTGGCTATTGGTCATCACTCGTCGTAGTCGTTTTTGGGAGGAGCAGAAGCTTCGGATCTCATGTAGAGATCAATGGCCGTGGAGAACACAGCAAAACCCGCACATCCGAACAACGCTGCCTGTGGTCCTGCCTTGATGGAAAGACCTGCTCCCGTGATGCATCCAGCAGACATGCCGTTATAAATATCATGTTTAGCCCGCAAACTCTCTATGGAGCACTCGACTCCGGAGAAGATCATTCCAATGTACCCGAAGTTCTTGGCACTGGAGTACGAGCGTTTGGCCATATCGGAGAACTGGAGCTTCATCTGCTGTTTAAATGGCAATTCGCTTATATGGTTGACAGATGCCGAACCCACTGGAACATCATAGGCCATGGAAGCCATGAACAAACCAAAGAAACCACCCAAAAAGAAACCGGACCCTCCAGCCATGACCGTTTTGCCGGGACACGACTGCATGGCCTCGATCATCTTCTTAGCACCCACATCGGCCTGCTCTTCCTGAGACATCTGGGCGAGAGGCTTCTGGGGCTCTTGCGGCCCAGTGTACACTCCAAAGACCATGTTCTGAAGAAGTGAGTAGAAGAGGCAGCGAGTTAGTTTTTTCGCAGGCCCCGGTATATGCAGGATCCTTGAAGAAGAAGGATAGACTTTAGGCTTTTTTATATTTTGGATTATGGAAATTCTCGGCGATATCTGAAGTCAAATGATATCTAGAAGCGGATTGATATGTAATAGAAAATTAACGTGTCTTTTGTCAATTACAGCTTGTACGGTAATTGAAATGGCTAAATTGGACAGTGCTGCACAGGCAAGTGGAGAAACGGACAGTTGTGGAAGTGAGACAATCAGGATTAGACAGAAAAATATAGGACAGAGAAATAGACAAAAGACAACTAGACAGATACTTGGAAAATCATGGGCCAGGTGAATCCGATGGTACCATGTGCTCAGTCAAATGGCCTATATGAAGGACCATTGATGGACTCGAGAAATCAGGATGAAAACAGAAAGTCAACGGAATTGACTATAAAAAAACCCTAATCCCGAAATCAAACCAAGAATTTCTAAAGGCAAATCGAAAGACTAAATCAGCAGAGATTTGCGTTGGCGTGGGGTCTCGAAGAATCTCGTGGTCAGAGAGGAGGAGCAAGGTTTCCGTTCGCAGCCCATATTTCTTTTTGGTGTTGCGTGGGCGTGGTGTGACTCTCCACTTCGCATTCTTCCTGGCCGATCCAATCACCCCACATTTTGTTTCAGAAACGTTTTGAATTCTCCAGTCTGGGTTTTTTTTTCTTGTTATTTCTTGTTATTTCTTGTCGATTTCTTGTCGATTTCTAAGGGAAATTTTTTTTATAGTAAATTGTGCTGAAGTAATCAGCAGACTTAGTTGTACGGTGAAAGTGTAGGGTTCAATTGATGTAATAGAGATAGAAGAGTGAGGAAGTGAGTGAGAAAGTGAGAAAGTGAGAAAGTGGGTGAGAATGTGGAGAACAATGCGAAGAAACCTATCTCCGCCTCCAAGCGCATGGAAACTTTAAAGCATCGGCGCCCCTTTGGGAGGCATTCTCAATGTGAAATAGGGGTCAATGCCGGAAAAGTGGAGAGATTTCTGGGCTCTATATAAGGGCCCCGAAGTTCGTAGTAGTCGATCTACCATTCTTCATACATTTGCAATCAGTATTCAACGCAAGAATAAAGTCTCTTAAATTCAAAACACTCTCATCATGGTCAAAGCTAGAAAGGCAAAGCCTATAGACCTTAACTTCGACAATGTTCCTCGACTCGAGCATCTCCAGCCACTCCCCAAGTCCAGGTCCGCCTCCATCACCTCCATGGAAAGCGAGGATGGAAGCATCACCGAAGTCTTGAAGCCTCCTCCAAGAAAAGAATTCGAAGATGTGCTTTCGTTCGAGGCGTACATCAGAGACGAAACCTGGGACAATGACTTTGACTATTGCCATGCCCATTTGTCTTACTATCCTCCCTTCATCATGAAGGAAGTGCATGACAATCTAGACAAGATCAAGCCAACCATGAACAAAAACTCGCGCAAGTTCCGCAGAAACCTTCAGCACCACATTAAGCGGCACTTGATGGTGGACATGGAGAAATGCTCGGGCTTCCAGATGGACTTTGGAAAGGGCACAATGACCGAAGATCCCAAAACCTTAACGTGGATGTTCGAGGACCTCGGCAACCATGGCTTCTCCGAGGAGGAAAACCAGCTTTTCGACCGGCACTGGAAGTTGCAGTTGATGGTCAAGTGTAACAACGAGACACCCATGGTGGAAGTCGATTACAGGGCCATTCCAGTATGAGCACGCGTACTTTAAGCTCACGAGCTGTTTAAGTTGAGTTATTAAGCTGGTCTTTCATTACAGCTGATTAGCACATTTCACGATTTCACGAATTAATGAGTTTTGTTCCATCATCGTAGCATTAACCCTTAGCAACTCGATCGTACATTGGGCTTGCGGTAATGTAAGAGCTGCCAAACCTTTCGAGGTTGGCATCCAAGAAATTCATGAGACTACTCACTTGCGCCAACAAAACACCAAGGCCGACCGAGTCCATGGCTACTTGCGAGAGACGGGCCGGCAAGGTGCTGAGGAGTCGTAGAAGATGTTCCAATCCATAAACCTCACATGGGCGTAGGTGAGGGTTTTTCTTGAGCATCTCTGCGTATTGCAAGCGTTCGAATTTGTAGAGAAGGTCCAAACTTAAAGACTCGTCAAAGTAAGCTTGCACTCCATCAATTGTTTCTCTGACCAGAGCCAAAGTACGAGCATCACAGATGGGAAGTTTAGCCGAATAGTAGGCAGCAAGAATAGACAGAGTCAGCACCACGGAGTCCAAGTCCACCAATTTGCGGTCTTTGGTTATGAGCTCCCAGTCGTCCACCAAAACAGACTTGATTTTGGGCCGTAGTGGGAGCTGGATTTCGTACCGTCCAACAACATCTAGCTTCTGTTTCTTTCTTCCATTAACAGGAGGTTTTTCCTTTTCGGCCACTTGAGGTTGGACTTTATCCTTTCTTGGTTTCCTCGGCTTGGGCTCAACCGACGTTTGCCTATAGGTGATGCCCGAGTCCAAGCGCTCGATGGGCTTTTTCCTAGCGTTTCTCAATTCCCTTGAAAGCCCCAAATTATCGTCATTAAACTCGAGGATTCGTTCCGAAGACACCCACTCGTCCCACTTCAGATTCCAGCCCTTGTAATGTAAGAAATGTGCGTTGCGGTCGAGCAAAAAGCCCGGGATTTTGTTGTTGGCCAAAGGCTCGGTTCCTTCCTCGCCTAGGTCCACCTCGAGCGCGTCTTTCTCGTGGTACTTGAGCACTTTGGCCTCATACACCAATGGCCCGTGGTACGCCAACACCTTTGTTCTGGGGCGGAAAGTGTCTTGCCCGCTAGCCATGTCCGATGCAATGACTAGGATGGTGTAGGAGTACTCGGCAAGTGCACCGCGCGCGGTCCGAGCCATGCGGTCCGAATTCGAGCGGCCCAAAATCTGGCCTCTATACACCCCACGCCTTGCTGAGACACGCTATTAAGATACCATAAAGATTTTGGTATTGGCATAAAAAATCCAAGATATTTTCGTAAAGACTTAAGATGTTTCTATAAGAAATGAGGCAAAAGATAAAAAAAGAAAAAGTAAAATATCAAATTAACAAGCAATTCGAGAATTATGGTCCTGGGAATCTAGAGTCCTGGGTGGGCTTGGTTACTGGTCAATGGGCCTTGTTTACACGGAGCTCTGCCAACGTGCAGTGGAGACTAAAGATGGGTATGGCCCGGAAACTGGTTCGAGAATAGATATTCCCAAATAGGAAACCAAGAGCCGCGTGTAAATGGGTTTGAATGAAAGCTCGTCAAAAACCACGCCGTCAACTTCACTCCAAAAAAAAAAAAAAAATTACTTGTGCTGACTTCCGTCAAGTGTAGTCTTTGTTAGTGGCTTATTCTTCGGCAGTATAAGCATTTGCAGTGCCGCACCAAGCCATGCCAAACCCCCGTACCCCGACATACTGAGACCTGAAAACCCGCAAATTTCATGGAGAAAAAAACCCTAGCACTCAAGGTTCACAACATCCCCCCCTCCACACACGCCAACATATTCGTCCCCTACCGGTGCTTCACGTTGCACCTGCCCTGCTCCACATTCGCCAGTCCCCAATTTCCTTTTCCTACTAGACGGTGTCCTGAGCATACGTTGCCAACTCCACCCTCACCGACCCCCATAAACACTCGGGCGTCTTGCTTTAAAAATGGCTCAGTCTGGAAGCTCCAACCGAGTTGGCGTCCACTATAAGGTCGGCAAGAAGATAGGCGAGGGCTCGTTTGGTATTATCTTCGAGGGCATCAATCTACTCAATGACCAGCAAATTGCTATCAAGTTCGAGCCTCGCAAGTGTGAGGCGCCGCAGTTACGAGACGAGTATCGGTCTTACCGTATTCTCAGCGAAGTGAAGGGCGTGCCCAAGGCCTACTTCTTTGGCCAGGAGGGCGTGCATAATATTCTTGTGATTGACTTATTGGGGCCTTCGTTGGAGGACTTGTTTGATTGGTGTGGCCGAAAGTTCTCCACCAAAACAGTTGCTCAGGTAGCCAAGCAAATGCTCCAGAGAATCCAGTCCATCCATGAGAATCACCTTATTTACCGAGATGTCAAGCCCGATAACTTCTTGATTGGTAAACCAGATACTCCGCAGTCCAACTTGGTATATGTTGTTGACTTTGGCATGGCTAAGCAATACAGGGATCCTAAAACCCACACTCACATATCTTATAGAGAGAAGAAGGCGTTGAGCGGCACCGCAAGGTACATGTCTATCAACACACATCTCGGCCGTGAACAGCTGAGACGAGACGACTTGGAGAGCCTTGGTCATGTTTTCATGTACTTCTTGAGAGGCTCCTTACCGTGGCAAGGCCTCAAGGCCCCCACAAACAAGCAAAAGTACGATAAAATCGGCATCAAGAAACAAACCACGTCCATCAACGAGCTCTGCTTCGGGTTCCCAATACAATTTGCACAATACTTAGACAACGTCAGAAGCCTCAAGTTTGATGAAGAGCCCGATTACGCCTACTTAATCGGTCTAATGGACAAGGCGCTATTGTCGATTGATGAGAAGGAGGACAATCATTACGATTGGATGGATTTGAATGGAGGCAAAGGCTGGGATGCTGCGCTCAATAAAAAGGCCAATCTACATGGATACGGAAACCCGCACCCTCCCCAGAGATCAAGAAAGGTTACCAACTACACCAACTCCAATGTTGCGGGCCAAAACAAGAGGGTGCCATACAACAATGCTTCGCCTAACCAGCATCTTATTTCAACCAAGCAACGGCCCAGTCGATCGCAGTCATTGTCTTATGGAAACTACAATTCCACCGCAGACACCGCATACAATCCCATCATCGCCAACCAGAACAGAGGCCCCGGGGTGGCGGATGACTCTTTGCATTCAGACTCGTCATCCTTCGATGACGGAAGAAATAGAAAGTCTTGGGTTCGCCGCTACTTTTGCTGTTTCTAAACATTTCTTATGTTGGATTCTCAAGAGTGGTTTGCCAATATATTAATCTACTGCGCGAAAGTCACTGCTTTTAGATGGCTAAAAGCTGTTTAATTTCATATTTCAATTCTTCTGTCCCATGCTATCGGTTTCCTGAACGATGTCTTAAAGGAAAAGGCTATTTTTCTTAGTTAATCTGCTAATGGTTTATTTGGAATACATAAAGTTAACCGAAGCCCTGCTTCTGCTGTGCGGCCATCAAGGCCTGTGCGACCCGTGGGCCACGTGCTATTTCTCAGGTGACGAGTCTATAGTCAAAGCACTTGTTACGGACCCCTTCCGTTCTCCAGCGTCCTCATCAGGCACAGAAGCGTCGGAGGGTCGCCGTGGAAGCCAATACTTATTGTTGGTTCCATTCTGATGGTAACTATAGTAACTGCCAGTGTTGACCTGCGAGCTACCACCATATCTAGGCTTTGACTTTCCACCATTCAACGTCGTGGAGAGTCGTCCGAAAAAGTTATCAAATAAGTCTGGCATTGGTATAAAGAAGATTGCTAATGAGATGTCTTATTATTTATCTCCAGTTGTGCAATGTCAAATATGTCTCGTCCAATATCTGTCCAATATCTGTCCAATATCTGTCCAGTATCTGTCCAATTTGTCAATGTGTCAATTTAATTTTGTCAATTTGATAGCACCAAATGTTATGCTTCTCAGAAAAACGGAGCTTGCCCCTATTTATGTATGGCCAATTGCGGGGATGGCAGGAGGTGGATTAGTCAGATTGTCCGTCATTGCTGCGAGGCCAATTCCAGTCTTTTCTTTTTACTCCCCACTGATCTCCGCTCCTCACGTTCTGACGCAAGAAACAGCTGCTGGAGCCAGAAAAGGGCCAGAAAAAAGGCTCGGACTTGTGACTTTTGCGTCTCCGTTATCCCATGCCTTTTCATGAAATTCATGACTTGCCATATTTTTGGTTATTCTGATATTTTTGATTATTCTGGAATATTTTTACCGAATCTTAATCTTTATAATTATGTAAAAAAAACCGTTCATGAATTGATCATACTGTTTATAGCGATCGTTATCTGCTCATAATCCATTCCTGCTGGTGCGGCGCGGCGCTGTCACTGTAGATACTTGCACTTCCCCTCCCATGGTATGTCATCCGAGCTGCGAGGACTGCTTACAGTTGGAAGGGAGGGAATGTCACGTGGACGAGGTTTTTTTTCTTACCCTGTATACAGGCGCGGCAGGTCACTAGCAACTTGTATTAGCAGTCACCTGTCTTACCACCAGAGTCCACTTTGATCATTTGTTTTCTGCTCATGCATATAAGAGGTTTCGATTATAAGAAATTGGTTGCTATGTAGAAATAAACGACCCAACTGGTCATATGACTAAGATGCAATGAAACAAACTGAATTTTCTTTTCTGCCGTCCGCCGCTCCGCCTTCTATTATTCCATTCTGTTGCCTACTCCTGGCCGAATCCCACAGTCTCTTCAACTGCCAACGTAAGTTTTTGCTTCATACTTTCATAAGATGTGTATGGGGGCAAGTCCACTCTGTTGAAACACGTGTGCGACTTGGGTAATTGGTTGGCCTCTCCGGCCTTCTCGATCGTAAATCTTCTGGGGCCATCGGATCCCTGCAAGTCTTTGAATCCATTAACGGGAATTCTAGATGTACCAGTAGTGAATTGCAACAATCTGGCTTTTTGCTCGGAGTCCCACTCCTTGATACACTTCCAGAACCATTGCACCACTTGGTCACTCTCCTGGTACCCTCTGTAATCCGTATGCTTCTTCCAATCCTCCAAGTCGATTTCGGCCAATCCTCCAATCAACAACTCCAACTCTCTTTCATCAAACACATTGACCAATTCCTGCGGAATCAATTCGTTGAAGCCATCGATGAATGCCTTGAACTGTTCTTCAATTCTCTTGTAGATCTTCCACTCACAGATAAGCTCCACATATTCGTGCTTGTTTTCCTCAGTGACCTCAATGTCCCTTCCTCCAGGCTTCAAATCCACCTCGACAATTTGTCCAAACTGATCATCTTCGGTACTGAAGGTGAGATCCAACACATCGGTGATATCATTCTCCACCATCCAGAGCAACGATCTATAAAACTCCGCATCAACTCCCTCCATATCTTGCAAAACAACCTTCTTGTGCAACATCATCTTGTACAATGCACCCACAAAGAAGGCATCCAAGAATCTTCTGTGGAATACACCCAAACCAACCACTCTGCCAATAAACTTGAAATAGTTGAGATGCTCTGGATTAATACCCGAGTGAGGGTTGATTTGCAAAGTGTAGTTGTCATGACTGGAGTATTCGAAAAGACAGTAGAATGGGTTGAACATGTCATGAGACAATAGGAAAAAGAATTCTCTCGACACTCCTCCGTAGTCTAAACCTTCTTCTCCATCGAATTTGATCATGAGCCTCTTCTTCAAGTCATCTGGAGTTTGTCTCATGATTTCCTGGTAAGAGTCCTCGAAGATGTGATCTCTTCTGACCTTGATATGGCACTGTCCTGGTAAAATACGCAAAGCCGGTTGCGACCTAAAGTAGATGACCTTTCTTCTGAAATCACGCTTGTATTGAGGCACATTTTGGTCCAAGGACGAAGGCAAACGAGGATCATCCCAAGTGGTTGTTTTGGTGTTGTGGTCCACAAAGTACACCCGGGCAGTGTTGGTCAAACGCATCTCCCATCCGGAAGGCAAGGGACCCAACTGACTCACCGGCTGTTGCTGGATAGTTGTGTTTGGACCGAACGTACGTATGTACTGTTGCCTTCTGGGATCCACCCAAGTAGTTGTACGCGTGTTGTGGTCCACGAAGTATGGTCTTCCTTCGTTGGTGAACCGCTGTTCCCAACCGGAAGGTAATTCGCCGAGACCACGAGTGGTGCCCCCAGTACTGGCCATGGAAACAGCTGCAGCCGGGCTGGCTGGAGAGTTGGCTCCGCTATAGTTCACAGTGACACTATTATTGGAGCTGTTGTTGGACGAGGTAGCAAGGACTGGAGATTGGGGTGTTTGGCCAGGAAGCGTGCGTCCACGGTGCTGTCTTCGTTCAGCCTCGGTGTAGTCATCTCTTTGTTGGTCTCTCTCAGACTCAGGCTGGTCCAACGCAGGCCGCTGCCATGTTGTGGTACGCGAATTATGGTCCACATAATAGGTGCGCCCAAAGTTGTCGGTTCGTCTCTCCCAACCAGGAGGCAATCTTCCATACTGATCTTCGAAAGAAGAGTATTGTCTGTTGGCAGTGTTTTCACCGGCCGCGTTGGGAGCCGAAGGAGGCGGTGGCGGGGGGAGGTTTGCTGTGTTGGAGGAACCGGCGGAAGCAGCACCAGAAGGGGCCAGGGTGGCGGCAGCCGAGGTAGGAGCACGAGATGACGAAGCATTGTGACTGAGCACAATGATCACACGGCCACTGACGGCCAAGTTCTCGTTGGATTTTTTCAAGTCCCGGGTGACGGTTTCTTCGGAGCTCTGCATGGACAAATCAATCACATCACCGATTCGGACATTGATGACACCCAAAAAACCCTGGTCCTTCTTCTTGAACTTTTTCTGATCGAACACTTGGATGACCAAGATGGAATCCTCGCTGGCGTCCAATGCAAATGACTCATTCCAGTATGGGTTCATGGTCTTCTTGGCGGTTCGGGTCGTTTTCGTCTGGGACCCATCAACGGTCACCACAGCAAACGGGTCGGGCGACCGGAAGACGTCCCTCTTGTATAGGGCTTCAGCGGCCACAACCTTGACGCTAATTTGTGGCATTTGGCGGAAAGAACTCCTTTGCTAAGACGGATGTTTTTGCGTGCACAGGAATCGGAAGTATGCAGCCCGAAACAGGGGGTGTTCTTATAAATAGGCGAGAGTGGGGGGTGTCGGCAGGGAATTGGGGGTGGATTCGATGTTCCAAAAGAGTAAAAGGTGACAGGTTCAAAAATTTGTTAGGGCACCTTGAGAAAATACAGGCAAGCTCAAAAAGATAAAAAAAAAATGCGGCTTCAGGTGGACAAAAGAAGCGGACAAGCGAGCGCTGACCAAGGTAAAAAAGAAAACAAATACCCGTAGGCAAAATCTGGAAGTAGATCTCGTAAAGTGGAGGTGGACTCACCAGTTCTATTTGCGGTCCGGGGTAGAAAATTTTCTTAGCGGTCTTGTCTGTCTTGAATTGCGGACCTTTTCGGCACATCAGCAAATATTGTTCAATATACGACGCAACCCTGTATCTATAGCTGCAATACACCGAATTCTGAAGTGAGGCTTTCGAAGAAGTTAGAATTTTGAAAAGGTTTTTTTTTTTTTTGGAGGCTGGGCAAAATTGATTTCTCTTTATTACTTCTCTAATTGCCCCCCCTGGGCTTCTACATTGCTTAATTTAGTTTGAGTGGGTGGTGTATCCGGATCTACATGCAGCAAGGCGGCGGAGCCGGCCAGACTACCGCGACGCTTAAAATCGCCTGAAGTCACCACATGTAAACAGTGTGTATGGCTTCGTTCCGTTGAGCAACGGTGAGATTCTAGAGTCTAGAGGTCACCGTTGTTACTGGGCCTTGCAATTGACTGAGCTGCATAACCCTTAATACTCCACCAGTCTTGCTGCCTGCAGTGCCATGGCACCACCATATGGAGAAGATGACCCCGTACAAGCACCCCGAGTTAATTAAATGGGTTAAGGGTATGAGTCATTCGAGCAACTTCAAGAAGAATTACTTCAACAACTACAATAACTTCTTCAACTTTGTCTACTACTAATCTAAAGCTTCAGACTAGCTATGTATCATGATTACTCTCTATATACTTCACGAAAGACTGCTTGGAAACCGGTCACAGAGTCTATCTAGCTCAATGTCCAAGAACGTCATCAGGGTATCCTTGACCACTGGATTTAACCCCTGGTCCATGTAGTTGACCTCAGTATAAGTAGTCACTGTGGAAAGACTGGTGTCCGAGTCATTGTGCAGGCTTCCTTCATAAGGAGAGTTGTTAAACTCGGGGAGCGAGTCTATCGAGTGTAATGTCAAGACTGACTTGGTATCCCAATCTTCAATGTACGATCTAGGCATGAATTCAAACTCTTCAGTTCCTGCAAGAGATACTGGAGCATCTTCGTCATTGAGTTGTGCTTGGGGCTTTTGATTCTTGATGGGTGCAACAACCTCGGCTTTAACGGCATTTGCATCAATAAGAGTCTCGGTCGAAGCTTCGCTGCGCATCAAGTCCATATCCTCATTAGTGTAGAACTTCTTCTCTGAGTCCGTGTAGCTAGAGGCATCATGAATCTTGGAGTGCAATCCCAAAAAGGCGGAGCCATCCACCAGAATCACTTTGCAGTCGCTGGAAGGCCCAGAACCTCGGAGTGGACACATGCCAATGATCTTGTTGTTGGATGCAGGGAGCAATGTACCGCATTGTCTTTCATTGACTTTTTGAAGGAGACTATTGGTGGATTTATCGAAGGCCACACTGTTAAAACCTTCTTTGAGAGAACAATGACGAATCGTGTCACCAAGGTTCGAAAGCTCAACATCCGCGTCCTTGTTGGAACTGAGGTCCCAGAAAACCACATTTCCATCACTGGCTCCGGTAAACAAGTCATCGTCGTTCCATGACATGGAGGTGACCAGCTTATTGCGGTGGCCCGTAAGCTCTGCAAAAGTCTCTTGTTTTCTAATGTCCCACAAACGCACCACTCCGTCGCCATGTGCACTTGCAAGTATATGTTCGTTGGTGGAATGCCACTTAACCAAATTCGTGCCTATAGCTTTGTTGTTGTGGGTATTGTAGATGGATGACTTGGGCACGCTGTGTTGCGAGCTTCTTGTATCGAACAACGAGAGACCAAAGGATCCGCAAAGAGCCAAAGTAGACGAGTTTGAGACACAAGCATCAAAGCCAGCCAAGCCTGGAACAACGGAAATGGACTCTGGTCTGGGACGCATACACAGCTCGGCATCGTTGATGTTCCATATGAATAAAGTATCGTCATAGATGGAGGCGAGCTTGTCGTCGGCAATAAACGAGAGTTGGGAAATGCAAGTACTGGAATGGGAGTGCAATGAAGGGTCTTTGTTGACCAACTTCAAGTGTTTTCTGTGGTTGAAGCGTTTAATGATCTCTGCGCTCTCGTCCTCGCTCAGATCCTCATAGTAGACAGGTCTGGGAATGGATATCAAATGAGCATAGCCCTTATGGTTACCGGAAACCATATACTTGGAGTTTGTGTTGGGCACCCACGCGAGCCCGTGGATATCTGGTAACGTGATGGTAGTGTGGTGGGTCAAGTATTGGTTGACGGAGTCCAACTCGTAAATGAACAAGTTGTCCTTTGCACTTGCACTCAGCACCGCTAGAAGAGGTGAGTCTGATTGAGTGCTATTGACAGCCAAAGACGTGAGGTGCATATTGCTGTCTGGCACCTTCCAGTAGTTGGACTTGATGTTGGTTCGGTCGAGCGAGCACACTTTGTTCATGATACTGGCGTCCAGGCTGTTGTCGAGGCTCATTAGCCAAGAGGGCGATTTGTTGCTGATATTGGGAGATGTTGGTGGGGTCAATGTTTCGACCGGACTCTGTGGAGAGCCAGGGCGTCTCATGGCATTTTGCCTGAAGAGGAAGGTTGGTTCGTAGAAGGCCATGGGTGCAAAAAGTGGAAGTGGTTGGAGCCGAAAGGTATAAAATAGGTATGAAAGTATGGGATGAAAGTAGCACACGGAAGAAGAATGAGGATTATTGAGAAGAAGTTTATCCCTTTGGGAAGGTGCTCCGGTGAAATACCATTGTGTGGGGCTGGCTGCTGGTCAGGGACTTTTCGAGCGATAAGAACCAGAAGCATCATCTGCGCGCTGATGCTGGCGATGGTGCGCCGTGCTGGCTGACACCTTCCTAATCCAGCGAGAAATCACGTGCAGCAGCAACAATTTTAGTGCGCATCTTAAATCTCTCGCTCCACAATGAACCAAGATCTAGGGCTACATCTCGTAAACTGAAGGCCATTGTTTCGTAAATTACAGATATAGGTGTTTCATAGAACACAAATAAAATTGACTCCGTAAAGTGGTAGCTTATGTGCTAGCTCAGCAATCTCATTTTTTTTTTTTTTTTTTTTTTACGAGCTGGCGATATCTCTTTTGAATTCCCTCTTGGGTGCTTGTCATGTATGCAATTAGCCAGGCCTCGCAATCAGTCACCTCTACCTACATACCAATCGTACTAACCACCATAACCACAATTACCACAATTAGTCTAGATTTTTTTCCGATTCACATCTAAATCCTCCATCTCTAAAGAATTGTTTCTTTTTTAGTTTCAATATGGGTAGCACACGGCCTGGACAAACCTATAATAGACCCTTCTCACATCACTCACGTGACACCGGCATGATATTATAGTAGACCAATATGACCAATTTGTCTAGCTACGCTTACGCTTATTTTCATGCCAGCTTCATATAGCACCATAAAGAGGGGTTATATGCAGGAGCCGAAACAAATGTATAATTATCTATCAAGTCATATTTCCAAATTAGCTACCAGACGTACTCGAACACCAATTACATAAATTTATTCAGTCTTCTATCTTCTCTTGTAAATGCACGGTTTCAACAACCACAGACCCTCCGGCTGCTTCTTTCTTTTGGATTCGAGCTCCTCCTTCCTGCTCTCACGCTCCACAAACTTTTGTCTTCTTTGCAACTTGGCCTTCTGTTCGTTTATAATGTCCTTGGAAGGTTTGAAGAACTCAAATCTAGTGAACATTTTGTTTTCGTTGTCAGTCTTCTTATGGTAAAACCCTAGCACCTTCAACGACTCCACGAATTCCGAACCCACGAGTTCGGGACGTTGCGCATTTTCTTTGGCATTAGTAGACTCGCTGAATCTAGATTTAATCTCGGCGATCCAAAGCTCTCCGTTTGGTGCAAGGATTCTGTATGCCTCCTCGATGAAGTCCAAGAAATTGGTGCCCATCAAGGCAAGACAGAAGANCTCGGCGATCCAAAGCTCTCCGTTTGGTGCAAGGATTCTGTATGCCTCCTCGATGAAGTCCAAGAAATTGGTGCCCATCAAGGCAAGACAGAAGATGACAATGTTACAAGAATCATCCTCCAAAGGAACATTCTTGATATCGGCCTCGGTGATTCTATCATTGGCCTTCTTCAAGTCAAAGCTGTGTACCTCCACATCCAAAGTCTTGGGGCCTTGCTGCGAAGCAGGCTTCCTCTTGTCGTACTTGATCTTCTTACCATTGTAAGACTTGACAAACGTATTCAAGTCCGCAGCAAACTGGGCCTCTCCACAGCCCATGTCCGCAATGGTGATTTTCTTGTTGGCATTGCCGGGTAAACCACCGGGAGCGTTGATCTGGCGAGCTGTTCTGGCTTTGAATTGCTCTACAAAGACATCCACCGGGTTTTCGGGCCAGGATAGCACCTGCGATCTGAAACCTTGGTGGTATTCGTCGAAAAGAGCAGGTTGGTTTTTAACAAGACTCAAGGCATTTTCTGACGTGGTAGAATAAAGCTGCTCGTTGATCCATCTGAACCGGGACCCCGAGAGTTTGGCCATCATTTTCTGCTGCAATGGAGTCAATTTAGCGGTCATTTGAGGCATGGGAGCAATGGTGTTATCCAGAGTATCCACAAGATCTTTCTCATTGTTGCTTTTCTTGGAATTCTTTTTCAGCTTCTTCGTGCGTTCGTCGGTGGTCAGCTGCTCTGAATCCAGCTCCGCAGCAGGTCTCTTCTTGTCTTGGCCTTCAGCCTTGGCCTTCTTTTCCTGGATCTTATCTTTCTTGGCTTGTTTCTCCTTCTTCTTAATTTCACTTCCGCCTACGCGAACTTGTTTATCTTTGAGGTCCCATCCGTCAACCTGAAATAAAGCCATTGTATGTTGGTGATGAGAAGAGATGTCATCTCAGGAAGCATCTCAGTGTATGTGTATGCAGGAAATGTTTCAAGAAACCAGACCATCTCCCATTATCTAATTGATACCCCGAAAAAAAGTTTCGGTAGAAGCGGATTTGTATAGAGAATTTTACCCTTTATAAAGCACACTTTTTGTGATTTTGAAATGAGTCTGGTCGGTTTTTTTAGCTTCACTTCTTGTTACTCGAAGTACGTCTACTATGCATGGTGATTCGTGTGTCATGTGCGACTCCCATACCAAACTGTAAAAGCGCCTTGTCTACTACTAACGTATAAACCGCGCCTTAACACTCCAAGCTGAAGGCAGCCCTTAAACACATACTATTTGTGGTGACAATTACATGCTCCGGCACTCCAACCAGCCGTGTCGTCTCTACGCAAAGATATAGCTCCTGGGGAGTCTCATATAGCCTTCAGGACGCAGGGGGTCGCATACTATGTGCCCTCTCTTTTCCACCTAGCCCCTACACATGGAAAGGTGATTTCCTTGAGTGTCCAGGATGTGAAGCAGTGCAGGAGCATTCTTGAAATCTATGGCGTGCAGGGCCTTGAATTGCACAACGATGGCTATATCATGGTCAACAACTACCCCATTAAGGAACTCAAGATCATGGGGCGTGTATTACTGCGCAAAAGTGTACAGATCAATAAAGAAGGCAGCGTGAACAGCCCCGAATTCATGATTTTGGAGTTGGACGACTTTCTGGGCGACCAACTGTCTATATCGGTGAAAGTGCCTAGTCTGTTACATCCTCTGCTGGCCATTATAAAGCTGGACTTGCTTCTCGAAGTCACAGGTACGGTTTACTACCGGCAAAACTATAATAAGCAGATCCTAGCATCCAAAGTTCGGGTTTTGGGCGATCGAAAAGACTTCGGTACTGAATTGAAATGGTGGTCTACTGTTCTCTCCATCCGCCGTTTCCTACTTGAGCCATGGGCATACATCCCTGTGCAGAATACGAATCCAGAGCCTCCTATTCCTAGATTTCAACCAAGGGCTTTGCGGGCACAACGAGAAAAAACAAGGGCCCTCAGGCCAACAAAAGACGATTCCAACGACCAATATACTACTCTGACTTCTGCCTTGGCTTTTGCAAAGGATAGTATCATTGTGGAGAAGAAAACAAAACGGCTGCTTCAACCGGAGGAAATTCATGGTCAAATTGAAGATGAAGTCATGTATTTGACAAATGAGCCACCTATAACTACAAACGAGAACACTGAGGCTATGGAGTATCCTCTGGTGTATGAGGTGATCGACCTAACAGACGAGTGAACATTGAATCAGACCACTTGAAAGAAATTCTCGTGACACCAGGAGTCATTAGAATTTATAAGAATTTATGGTCATGTGAAGAAGTGGTGAAGACGTTGGCGAAGAATATTCGAACCTGATGTGGTGTCCTGCATGTGGTGTCGATTGCACGCGGGGGATTCCGAGACCTACAACTCGCGAAGTCTTATCAGTACGATTTCCAGTCACCACTCACCATGTCTGTTGATCCCATCACCTGCCACATTTTGGACACCACATTAGGGAAACCGGCCCACGAGGTCACGTGCTCCATCTATTACCTTTCTCCATCGATCACTGACAAAAGCAACGAGAAATCTTATGAGTTGAACACACAAATTAAGCCGTTTGGTATGAGCAAGACCGATAAGGATGGCCGAATCAAGAATTGGGTGGTGGACCCTCAAATCGATGCTGCCACGAGTCAGGCTGTGGGTATTAAGGCAAATGCATGGGCAGAATTGAAGCCGGGAATCTACAAAATCAAATTTCTTACTGGAAAGTATTTTCATGGATTGGATGCTTCCAACAGAACGTTTTTCCCATTTGTTGAGATCATTTTCCAGGTTGAAAGCCCTCCTGACCACCATTACCACGTGCCATTGCTCTTGAGTAACCATAGCTACTCCACCTATCGTGGAAGCTAGACAATGGTATAGTGAAGGTACGATCTACAGTGAAAGTAGTATGGTTATACTCATTTGGTATATATGCATCAATAAAAGAATTGAGTATTTGTCTGCGAGCTTTCGTGCACTAACATCTCGTAACACTTGAAGGCATTGAGCTCATTCTTAATCTTGCTGATTTCGTTTAAATCATTAACGTAGTACTGAGTCACCGCTTTGTTGTTTCTCTTGTACATGTATGGGGCGTATGTTTCGCTGATAGAGATGCAGTTGGAGAACTTAACCGACCGCGTAGGACTTCTCGAACCGGATTCTCTTCTTAAAATTGACTGTCTCTCCGAAACCTCCGAATTCAGTCTGGCTTCGTCCGACTCGCGCACGGACTTTTGGAAAGGATCAAATCCCTTAAGCTTGATTTCCACTTCTTCGAAATCAGCAAATTGCTTGGCTAGATGCAAGTAAGACTTCCGGTTTCCTTTGAGTTCATTGTAAGCAGACTGTAATTGCTGCTGCTTCACACACACGGTTTTCTCGGACTCGTCAGGAGGAAAGTCCGATGCCATTTCTTCACTCTTGATCTGGGCAATAATATCATCGGTGATCCCCGAATAAGAATCATCGGGCATGGCCTTGGCTTCGGCCGCAGTAACATTTTCGTAGCTGGAATTGGTCGAGCTGAGCTTGCTCAAAAGCGACTCTTCTGACTGATAATTATCTTTTCTTTTTTGGTCCACAATCTGGGCGTTGGTTAACTCATCATCTTTAGCGAAGAAATCATGGATACTATTGCCTTTTCTGAGCTTGACGAGATCCTTCTCGACTTCTTGTTCAACTTGGTCAAATCTCATGAGAACATCGTTAAAGACATCCTTTTCCACCTCGAAATTTGGCAAGTCAAACTTGGCGAGAGTGGGTAGGCTTTCCTCTGTTGCTTCTACCTGAGTAGTTTGCTTTTCCCTGATGCTGTAAACAGGAGCTGGAAGCTCATCAACACGCGGGCTGGAGCCTAGCTTTAAATTCAAGAATAAGCCTCTTTTGCGCCCTAATGATGTGAACGAAACTGAGCTTTTAGCCTTGGAACCTTTTGTTTTCTCACTACTCCGAGTATCCTTAGTGTTGATTGAGTCAATCTCATCCACCTTCAGACTAGAAGCATTCATGGATGAAATCAGAGACTTATGATTGAGCATGCGAGGAATCCTTTCTTTCGTTCCAGACGAGAGGAATCTCGAGAACTTTTTCAACATGGATTTTTTCTCCGGAGATCCTGCCGGGGACGAAGCCACGGAACTTGTCACGGAATCTTTTGATGCTGTTTCGACATCAAAATTAAGGGAATCCTGAAAGTCACGATGCATTCTGGATACCCGTTTGTCTTTGAAAGGAGTTCCAGGCAAGCTTTTATCAAAGTCCACATCCACCACTGCCAACATGGAATATCTGGCTGTGGATGGAGTGAATGGTTTCTTGATGGGTGAGTACCTTGGATTTGGAGTAAAATTGGGTGACATTTCCGGCATTTTCCGAGCGACTGATGGTGTATTCATCTGCATGGATTGAGTCGATCCAATGGAAGAACTGTTCCGTTTATGCACTTTGATGAAGCCATTATTGACAGCAAGGTCTCCTCTGGGCGGAACCTCTTTCTGCTCATCAGCAAAGAATTTGTCAATTTGAACCGGTGAGTAATATTCATTTCCATCAAGAGGAAGAGAGTCATCCAGCTTTGTAGCAGGCTCATCTTTTTGAATATCATTTCGCCCAAATTTAAAGTCGGATCGAGACTCCCTCTCTTCGTCGATTGGTTTAGTGCTTACCGGGTCAGCATGTTGCTCAAAGACCAAATCCTTTGATATGGGGGAGGGGGCTTCGGGCAGTCCATCTGGCAATGGGCTTGCTTGTAATGAAGGTTGCAAGAAATGTTTCTGTTGCACCGAAGTAACGGGTGTTTTGGGAGTCTCGGGCTCTGGCAAGAGCATTGATCTGTATGAAGCTTTTGGCTGTTGCACTTCGCGGGGCATCTCCCGAACGCTGATCTTGGAGTCTGCTAAGCTGTAAGACGAGGTGCTTCTTGTAGATTCCGAATCGATGGTGTTCTCAATTTTTGATTTGGAACTTTCCAGCACTTGGTTCAGGCCCAGAACGAAGCCTGTATCACCCATACTGCCATTTGGTGGGCTTCCACGGTCGGAAAGAACCTCGATAGGTGTAGCAGGGACCGAATCCTTAGAAATGGGTGTTGGGGGTGCACTTGATTTTGAAATGGGTGTTGGGGGTTCAGAGCTTTTGGACATTGGCGTTGCGGGTACAGAGCTTTTGGGTATTAGCCTTGGGGGTGCAGAATTCTGAAAAAGGGGAGTGGATGTACCCGACCTCCTGTCTATGAGGGTGTCAGATTGCGGAACCGGCGGTAAAGTCAAGCCCTTCACGTTTCGTCCATTTCTGTTGCTTCCATTTTCTGTCTCCAGTTGGAAAGACTCGCTTCTTTCAGAAAAGGGTCGCAGCCCAACCTTCAAGTATGTATCGGGAGCAGGAGGGTCGAGCATTATCGTTGGCTCGGGAAGGTCTGCGGTAGAGCGACGATGTTCTGCTAAAGTCGATTTGCGTTCATTCATTTGAGGCACGCTGGATACTGCAGGCAGGGGATTGTCGTCGATCTCCGGCGAACATTCCCTCGAACTGTCTGAGTCATTCTCTGCCTCCGAATCTTCTGACTCCAGGTCAGATTTATTTAAGTCGGACAGAGCTGCATCAGGAACTTTCTTGTTATTGGAAGAGCCAATACTTCCATCGTCACCTTCATGCTGATTGTCCGTTGGGTCTTTGCTTTCGGATGTCTCATGATCATCAGGAGCCTGTCTTTCTGATAAGCTGAGAGAATCGCCATCCGAAGTCTTGCCTTTGTGGGGAGTACCGCCGACATCATCCGCATCACTAAAGCTTCGGTATGACGACCCGGAAGATGACAGTGAATCCGACATTTGATTTCCTGCTTTGGCCAGAGAACTCGTAATCGACAACGGGGTGGATTGCAGTGCCGTACTTCCGTTGGTATTAGAAGCCTCGTTGGCCGATTCACTGGTTTCGAAATTGGTATTGGTTGTAGTGCTCTTGAAATCATCCTTCTGTGTATCACTGGAAGGAAACCCCAGCGAGCTCAGAATGGTTAGGCCCTCCAGGATGTCCAGAGTAGAAGGAAGATCGGAGGAATGCGTTTCTTTAATAGACTCCAAGGAGCAAGTTTCCTTGGCATTAATAGAGCTAGACACTGACGCCGTGCTGCCTCCCAGTCTCAGCATGTCGCTAGCAACTTCCAGACCGGAGACAGACGTTTGCGGAGTATTTGCGCCAGAGCAATTGTAATTCGAAATGCTGGAGGGGTCTGAGTCCAGCGTGCTCAAGCGAAGATGAGCTGTGGTATCTATGAGGGAACCACTGACCAACAGCTCGTTGCGGACGATGTTGGACGAGTTTTCACAGTACCTATTGTTGGTCAAAGAATATGTGCGTCGAGTGGGTACCGGGACCGAGGCCGGGACCGTAGCCTTCAGGGGCAACACGATATTTGTGGGAGTGTCAAGTCTATTTGTCCGGATAGAATCCATCAACGACTGCTTGGACTTTTCCTTGAGGTTACTAAAGGAATGAGAGTGGGCCAAATGCGGCATCAAATGGTGGCTATTTTGAGGATGGGAGTAGTTGGGAGCCGGAGCCAGCGTGGCCGAATGCACCAGCACCATCGATGGCGTCTTGGTCAACGGACGGTTGGGGAAGGAGGCAAGCCGGGCCGGTTTGTTGCGCTTGCTGGGGGTGGTACGAGGAGTAAAGGTTTCGCCGTTGGGAAAATTGTAGGCCGGCTTTGGCGAGCTGGCTGGCACCTTTCTCAGCTTCTTAGCAAACTTGCGGTCGTCCAAAAGTACGCCGGTGGACGAGTCTCGGACATAGTCCGTTGTGTTGGGGCGAGACGACAGGAGCGAATGTAAGGAAGTGAAGGAGTTGTGTCTTTGCATGGTAGAAGCCGTCTAGGCAGACATTTATGGAATAGCGAGCAAAGCCGGAGAATGGAACGGGGGTGTGGATCTGTAAAAAGCGTTCGGCAGTGAAAGTGAGATTGAGATACGAATAGTGGTATGGGTTGAGAATCTCTGATGTGAGATTGCGCCTTCAAGCCGCGACGAAAAAAAAACACTCCATCAGAACGGGATACTACAGACCTGCCTGCCCGACCCCCGACCTGCCTGCCGATGGCCGCCGTAACTATGCCTTTCGAAGCAGAGACTTGGGGTGCATATGCCGAGGATAATCGTTTGGCTACAGAAACAAAGGAATGATCATGAAAAAAAAAATACAAATCAGAAAATATAAATAGATAACAATGAGAAAAGGGACAATCTAAACCAAACGTATGGAGAATGAACAAGTAAAAAAGAGAATTGAGAGGAAAAATTAAATACACGTAAAAGTAAATAAGAAAAAGAAATTAAATGAAAAAAAGAAATGGTTAAATCTTGTGTTTACGTTCGTTAGGTTCGGGATCTATGGATCTAAAACCTATTCTGTGGTGAAATGCACGGCTTAATCGGGTTGTCTCGAATGAGCATTCGCGAATGGACAAAAATGCGAAGATAGACCCCTCGAACGCGGTGCGTCTGTAGAAGACCATAATTGTAGTGAGCGAGTGAAAGCAGTTTGTAGAGGAAAGAACCGGGAGAAATGTTTTCACATTTTACATTTTTTTTTTTCTCCCTTTTCTTTTTTCTTTTTGCTATCTTGTAGTTCTTTGGTTCCATATATCGATTACATTGATTCCCACAGCCCGAGAGATTGGCACTACATACAATAGCTGCAATGGAGATCAGGTACCAAAGAAGCCGTATGGGCACCTATTGTTTGCAAGGAAATAAGCGAACGTCGCGGGCTCGTGACCGCGCTATATGCAGGGTCTCGGCACACTTGTTTACCGATACCTTGTTTTCATTTTAAAACACGGCCAGCGGCGGCGTAGTACGGCCTATTGACGCGTAGAGAGTCTTTGGAAAAGTCCTACCATACTATCAAGAGGTTTTTGGCGTGTGTGGGAGCCTTACGTTGGTTACTGGTGTGTTTGCTAGTGCCGTACAGAGATATAGAGTTGGACCCCTCATGCCGCTCTGAAACTTTTGCGCGTGGCCTTTTTGGCGCGCATCCAGGTCCGTGCATCGCTCACTCTGGGCCCGTCTTAGTACCCATTCGCACTCCACCTCCACACCCTCTACTACACCTCCACACTGCAATACACAGACACTTTCACCCCACTTTAATAGCCGATTTTCCTTGAAGATCGATCAACACACTTTGCAAATATTTTGGCTGCAAATCTTAGTGACTTGCTTCGTGACCATGTACGTTTTCTCCCTAGTAGCTTTCCTCCTTTTCGTTTTGGGTGCAAATGCAATCACTGTTCTGGGTGTTCGGGACTTGCCCGGTAGATACGTCCACTCCAAAACAGTCAGCCATGAAAAAAGGCCGGACTCGTTTCTCGGGGACTTTCCGTCTGTCGAGGCCTCCAGTCTATCTCCAGAGACTGTAGTGGTGCTGAAACCAGACTATATTAAGGGCTTCTTGGTGTTTGACTCTTTAAACGTGGTGCTGGCCGCCGTTTCGGAAAACGCCCCGCTCAACTCCAAATTCACCAACTTGGACCGTCATTTGTCCGATGAAACAAATCTCAAGTCCTGGACTCGGTTCCTTGTGGAGCATTCCGACGATACGGTAGAGTTGCCCCCAGCTCCATCCGCGGACGAAGTCGACCTTGACATTGCCAGGTTCATCGATTACTTGGTCACAAGTCGCAATTTCAAGCCCGACACCCTCGAGTTTCTTCGGCAGGTGCCTATGGATCTTTCATATGACGAGATTGATAATGAGCTCGCTGATATTAAAGAGCGAGACACCGAGGTCAAGGTAGAGGAGGAGCCTATTGCTGTAGTGGAGAATCTGGCAGCATGTATTTTTCTGAACATTCTCATCTTGCTCCCTTTTTTCCTTGTCTATCTTTAACACTTCTCTTCTGAAGTTCTGAAGCTCTGCTCTAGGAAGCGAATCAGTAGCTTAACTCTGTCTAACTCCTGGAAAACCTACTCGGTTTCAAGGGCTGCTATGTTGGTGGCCGAGAGTCGCCACATCACATGCATGAACGCCAGCCTATAGGGCAGGAACTTCAAAGCAAGGAATTTGACGTACTCGTCATGTACAGGCACCCAATCCCTCTTGGATTTGTCGGAGTGGAACTTGGCCCGTTTTTTCAACCCTAACTTCAAGGTCTCCACAGCCTCCACGCCCTCCTTGACCTCTTTCAACACCTCCGGCCGCACCTGCAAGTATCTTGCTACACCTCTTGCTACGCCCAAATCATCATGGGCGAATATATCCATTTGCTTCAAAGTAAAGGTCGAGAACATTTTCGCAGACCATTCTCCAATTCCCTTGAGCTTGACAAGTTCCTGGATGAGCTCTTCCGAAGAGCCTTGTTTATAGAAATCGGGGCTTGTCAACTTGGAAGCTTCCGAACAAAACGTTTCGCTAATATGCACCACGTACTTGACCTTCATATTCAGAAGTCCCACGCCTTTTAAAGTGTCCAATGGTATTTGTAGTGTCTGTTGTGGTGTAGGTTCATCCTTGAACAATTCAACAAATCTGCCCTTGATGGCCTTTGCTGCTGCTCCCGAGACTTGCTGGGAAATCACAGACGAAATGAGAGAGAACCAGTACCGGTGTATTAATTGAAGACCTTGTGGAAGCTCTTCTTTTTCCTTGGCGTACGCAACAAAATTGTCGAAGGCAATGGCTGGGTAGAGTGTGGGGTCCACATCAATGACATGGCGAATCCCCTCGACAAATTCAGGCGTGTGGAACTCAATGAACAGTGGAGGCAACGCAAGATCCTTTGGCACTTTAATATGGGCGAATCTTTGCTCGATGTGGTCTTTAAGCTTTTTGGGAGGCTGTTTTGGCTGTTTCTTGGTGACCTTCAGTACTGGTGATGACTTGACAGATAAAACCGGAGACAATTCTCTAGCAGCTTTTACTGCAGAGTCCTTAGCAGATACCGTAGGTACGGATGTTTCAATTCGCCTGGAGCGGGTGATGGGCATATTTATAGTATATTTATGGTTGGCTTTTTATAGCAATTGTCCTGGTGCAGGTAGAGTGCAAGAGAGCTCGACACTTGGCGGAGCCCGAGTGCGCGTCGTGCGGTGTGGAGTATACACACATCAATTAGTCATAGACAATAGGGGCCCATGTGCAGAGCACAAACCTAAAACACCTCGAAAATAGGCGAAACACAGATCTTTATTTTAAGCTCGAATCGTTCAATTACGTTTCCACTTTATATCCATCCCGTTTTATATGTGTTTCATATGTGTTTCAAGTTCGCTATACACAAGATTGGCTTCTAGTGATTGATAATGCACGCCACTCCTTGTAAGGGGCTACTCCTACGCCACCCTGGAACCTTAAGAATTGAACATCTTACTTATTCTTGAAAATAGCCGGTTCTTGAAAATAGCCTTTTATCAAAAATAGCGTCTTATTGGAAATAGGCTTTTCATGTTTTAACATTTAAGAAATGTGCATTCAAGAAAAGAGAAGCTTTATCTTTGTCGCAAACCTTAATGTTCTCCAGGTCATGCTTTTTGCTTCTAGGCCGAGTTCTGTTCGTTAGCGGTGCATATCAGACCAGCGTCGGTTAACTCAGTGTGCATTTTCAAGAACACTTTTTAAGAACACATTAATTGCGGCCGGCTACATTATCATGCATGCCAAGTGCAGGACCAATCAAGAATGCTTTACTTCCACATTCCCTTGTCCTGGCACAATACAGATAATTTTTCAACAATTATTGACTGAAATAAATTAACCAAAAGTTTACCTTCTTAACTATACAAAACTAAGCCCACACCTGTAATTGCTCGTAAAAATCAACTCTCTTCTCAGTCTTGTCAATCTTCAGAACAACTGCGTATCTCAAGTCGTCAACCATGATTGGGTGACCACAGGTGATGAAAGCAGCACTTTTCTGAGCTTGCTCGACCTCCTCATCCACGATTTGCTCCATGGTAGGTCTGCCGGTTTTAATGGCAATATGAGGGAAGTATGTACGGAGACTTAAGATAATGTCATCCCTCTCCTTCATATCAAGGTCCTTCTCCTTATTGACAGAAGAATTGTCATCCGTGGAGTTCATACGTTCGAGAAGAACAGAAGTATCACCAACGCCTGGCCTTGTGATGTATATAGTAGCCTCAATCTTGGTGTTTTTCAACGCATGCAATTCTTCCCACACCCACTCGATTGTCAGCATATCACGCAAGATCCAGATCAATTTGAGTCTTTGTTTTTCGTTGTTATTAGATCTGCGAGCCAAGTCGTAGACCTCAGAGAAGATACCGGGAATACCATTTCCTCCAGCCACGAATACGGCGTTGTCATGGTGCTCCACATGGCAGGCTTCTCCGTAAGGACCCTCCACAATCACTCTCATGGTGCAGGTCTTTCCAGGACGGTTGGCCAACACTTTGCTAATGTAGTGGGTGGCACCTCTCTTTCCCTTTAAGATAAACACAATCAGGTCCTTCTCAACTGTGGAGTCCAAGAAGGTGAATGGGTGCGATTGCCAAAAGTACCAGCTATGACAAAAGTACACCCAGGCGTGACCTCCAGGGATAGAAGGCCAGTGGCTGGGCTTGGGCACAGTGACTCTCAAACACTCATCGGCAAGAAGGGTGATGGTAGCCTTTGGAGCGCCAAACCAGATCATACGAATGATTCTCACCAATCTGTCAACAGACCATATAGCCACACAAGCGAACACCCAGGCCATAAATTTAAAGGAACTGATGTGGCGCCATGCTCCCAAAACAAAGCATATGGCCATGAGAATGTGGATCACCAAGAACACCTCGTAAAAGGCCCGACGAAGGAACAAGAGGCCTTGCATGCAGATGATGGATCCTGCAACAGTAGCAATGAGTCCATAAATAATGTACTCCTCCTTGACAAAGGCAGGGGAACCATTATTTATTTCAATGACCGAGTAGTTGACGGAATGAATGAAGATCAAGGCCACGATGGCTCTTCCAATCCATCTGTGGTACATAATGAACGTGGAGAACTTCCATCTGGTGATCCATTGCAAGAAGTTGTTTCTGCCTCCAATCAAGAACAAGAGAGGAAGCAACATGGTGCCCATAACAGCCGTTCTGTCCGCAACAAGTCTCATCACCGCAGCATATCTTGTAGGGAACATTGGGTTGCCCAGGTTGTAGTCGATTTTCACTGCGTTAAAAATGAACAAAAGCCAGAAGAAGATGGAACAAATGATGGTCTCCAACCGCGAAGGGACAAGGAAGTTGAAAACTCCGAGAAACTCCTGGTGGTTGGTCTTCTTCTTGCGGATTAAAGCAGGAAGAGTAATGTACTGACGCCACATCTTGGATACTTTCCCGTTGCAAGCATTTCTGATGCCTGGGAAAATCACCACACCCCAGTTGCAGACAGCAGCAAGAAGAAACACCAAGGCCCAATAGCCATAAAGGGCATCGGAAAAGAAGTAGGCGTAATTGAAGTTGTTGTAAAATTGTTCAAGGGAGAGATGGTAGTTGACGGCCAACGTGCCATTAATAAGCACCGGGTAATCAGCCATAGGTGCATTAGATTTTGACCTAGCCCTCTTGGTAAGTGCTGTTGCCTTAGAGGCTTGAGGTGCAGCCTTGGCATTATATCTGTAGTCGTCCAAGGCTTGTTTCAAAGCATCCTGCGAATAGTCACCCGGGTACCCTTCGCAATAGCTGGTGAACCACTCACTCGCTTCAGAGGAGGATTCTTCACCATGGAGTCCGGCTATACACCCCATCATGGTGGCCCTTGCATTATCATTCAGGCACATGCAGCCGGTACCTCTTTTGTCACTTTTGTCGGGCTTGCAAAAAGAAGCCGACATACTAATCGTGCTCAGACAGGCTCTCATAGTAATATCACCTTCATCGTAGACACTAAACGGAGTATAGACGAAAGCTTTAGCAGCCACATACAGTGGAAGAAGAAGGAGCAAAGAGAGAGAGAACCCCGGTTTCATGCTTTTTCTTTGCGCTGAAGGTGGAAATAATGGCGGAATGCCGAGACTTAAATAGAAATTCCTGGATTTGACGTGGCTTAAAGAAGGTCATTGATTCGCTATTTTCCAAAGTTAGTGGCCTGTAAATCATGCAGCAAAATATGTACGAATATGCGCGTTCTAGCATAATTCTGTATTGATCTTATTCATCACTTACATAACCAGCCCCTGTACAGACTCATAATTATTAGCCTTGCACATTGCAATTTCATGGCCAATGGTCTTCATATGTGAAAGGCTAGTTTCAGTAACAGAACTAACCCGAATCTGAAATCAGTGCAAAATCTGGTTTTTTTTTCTGTTACATCTTGAAATTCGCAACTAAGCCTCATTGTCTGGCCAAAATTTGACACCGTTCCTGAAGCTTGACACCTTAGCACATGCTCTGGGTAGTGCATTATGACCTGCACGTACTGCGCCGTGGGAGCGGGCCTGAATAAGGAACGCGGCTATTCTTACATCTAATTGTTTTGCACTACGAGGAGGTGCAGGGCCGAGAAATTTTTTCAGCTTATGACAGGCTGAGCTGCACAATAAGCATCTGTTTTTGCGTCCCTGCATGCAGTCGCCGTTGCTCTTTCACATTATCTCCTTGATCGGACACGTTTCACGGCTCCTCACTGGCCATAGCCGCACCCGAAGGCGAAAGCACCCCCGAATATCGGATATGTTTTTCCCCAATGTGCTTTCTGTCGTAAAGTGAAAAAAGGGCAAGAGACTAATAATCTTACACGAAGCCAAAGCCTATTGTATTCAGGATTGTTTTGTTTAAAGCAAAATTTGCATTATTCCAATTGTTCGTGGCTTGGCAATGCTAATCTAGAATTGTTTTGCTTGGCCAAGGATATGCTCACAGGCTTTGAATCTGGGTCGTATTGACAAAGGAAAACGTCCTGCAAATTGCGCGGTGTGCACACAATGCCGAGCCTCCACGCATCCTTCTTGCTACCACTACAATTTGCCCGCAACTGGCTTCCGCAAAGTCAGAGCAACGAATCAAAATTTAGTCTGTTTTGCGGTTTGACTATGGAATATAGTCGATTGCTTGGCTCCAGGAAAATCCAGGAGAAATTCCTCTTGTTGTGGCTGTTCGTGTACATGAAAGGCTTAGCACCCCGCGCATGCAAGTTAATTCCAACCTTCGAGGCACTCCTTTACATTGATTAAAGTCTAGACATACCAAGCTACTACATCTTGTAAACTCTTTCTGAAACCAACCCTGAAACAGCTTTGGCGTATTTTTGCAGACACCTATAAATGAATTTTAGGGATCACAAGTATCTTTACTCACGAAGAACTCCGCCAAACCTCTTATGGCTCGAACACTTGCAATGTCAGCGAACGCCGGTGCTGGCTTGAATTGCAAGCAATGGAGGACTCAGCTTTTTTTCGTAATCTCATGTGACGTCAGTTCATCCTGATTCGAAAAAAATAAATGACCAGTTATTCCTTTGTCATTACTAAGCATGGCAGCAAAGGCTGCTTTTAACAAGAGCGGGGTTTGTAAAAAAGCTTGTTACAGGAAAAGCTTCTACTCAGCCTGCTCAGCCCCGCGTTCATTGTCAGTTTTAAGTTAACAATTCTCCGTCTAGGCAAAAAAATAAAATTTTGACGTTGCATTTCTTCTGTAAGGGAAATATAAGCTCTGGAAGTTTATACTGACATGATTGTGTACATCTATTGACATCCATTTCAATGACTGGCTGCAAGCGAAAGTATATGTATGAGCTGAGCAGTGCAGAGAGGTGCGTGGGTGACATTTGGTGCGCAGAGTAGCTCAGGGTTTCATTGGCTACTGGACAATCATGAACAAACATTGAGGAGTGACATTTTGGGAAAAGCTACAATCCTCTATGGCCTCTGGGTCCATTTGTCTAATGCATTTGTCTAATGCATTTGTCTAATGGTGGTTCTGTGATAGTTAAATCATTAGCAGCTCCTTACTGTGGTATTCTTAAACGAGACATCGTGCGGATATGTGGACATATTATACCAAAGAGATGGCCAAATGTTGGGGTTGAATGTTGGGGTTAAATATTGGGGGTTGAATATTTGGGTTGAACATCACGGCCAACTGTTGTGGCGAAAGGTCTGGCCATGTTGTGACCACGTCAAAAGTGACAGCAAGACAATTGTTCTCACCTTAACAATAGTGCGGGCAATATCTAGGACTACAATGCAAACGCAGGTAAAGATGACACATCAGAGGACTCGTCACCTGAGGCCTTATTCGTATTTTTCGGGAATTGATCTTATAGGCCCGTGGAGAAATCCGTGCACCGGGGATGCGTAATCTTGAAGGGAATTTCTGGAAACTTGAGACGAGGCGTTGTGCATATGCACTCCCCCCGCCCTCAGTGACAAGATAGTATGAGGCGGCGAAAAAAAAAAAAGTGCGGTATTTCTCACCCCAGTGTGGCAGCTACACTCCAACCACGGGCTAAATTAACCTGGGTTCGCAGCCCTGAGTCATGAAATGTTCGCTAGGCTACAATCATGCTGACATGATTTTTCTATTGATTATGGTGCTGAGTGTCTGAAACACCTTTAAAACGTTTTTCAAACGCTTTTCAACAACCAGTTTTAGAAACGTAGCTGATCTGGATTGCAGCCTTTGTGATCCAAGTACATTACCCCTTTCATTTCGTGGGATGGGGCGTGGCCCGGAAGACCGGAACCATGGACAAGCGGTGGATCAAGAATCTCACCATTTAGGCATGGCGATTGCATGCCGCTGCAACCAGGTTTCACATTCCAAGGGGTTACGCTCTAGGAAATCACAAGGGTAAGTGGAAGAGATAAGATGAACGTGTGGTTGTTTATGGTAAATGATGAATGATGAAATCTCGCAGCAATATTGTGGACCGGGCACTTAATCAGGGGAATTACCAATGTGCGCATTATTAAAACCCCTGGCATGTGCTTTTTTTATGCCAAACACAATAGCTTCAACTCAAGAACTTTTTCTTGGTATACCGAGAAAAAACGAGAAACAAGAGTTACCGGTGAAAGCAAGGCGGCCGTCTTTCCTGTGTGGAAGTCCGACCCCCTATGGAACAGAGTAAAAAAATTATCTCAGAGGCCCCAGGTGCAGGATGCGTGGGCTTGGCTGATAACAAAAAAGAGTTGTTCCACTTAGCCGTTCGTGCCTAGATTGGATCGGCCTAACATATACTCGTATATATAAATACTTGCCATATTCTCCCCAGATACTACCTTTCAATAGCACAAGCATGGCCACCCTAGACTCCGGACTTGTGCTTCTTCCCTGCGAGGTATTGCCTGTGACCACCATTATCAACCATGCAGAACGGCTTGTATCCAGAATAACCGGAGGGGTGCTTTTACTAGTGATGGTGCCCGTGCTCTTGGCTTTTCTTGTGGAGCTTGTGACTTACCTTGGAAGTCTTATGCTAGCATCTTTTTCCCCCACTTTTCTTGAGTCTTGCGGCTTCAGGTTCCGAGACCAAGTGCAAGTGATGGTGAACACCACAACCACCCCTACATCCGTGGACTTTAAGGCCCTTGGCCGATTCACGTTCCGAGGCTTTGTAAAAATGACCGTTTCTGACGATGACCATTTTTAGCCTCCAGTGAATGTTTTTTACTGAGTGTGGTTAAAGTGGGGGGGGTTTTTTTGTGCCGATTAGTATGTCGAATTGTCTGTCGAATTATCTGTCTGATTGTCTGATTGTCTGATTTGGCGAGCGCTCTGCTGGGGCAGGTCCCAAGAGCGCTCGCACTATCTATGGAGTTCCGCA